>CAESWR010000398.1:313503-331649 GCA_903171835.1 Mullus surmuletus
TGTGTGCGTGCGTGCGCGTGTGTGTGCACGTGCGTGTGTGTGTGCGTGTGTGTGTGTGTGAGAGAGAGAAGGCAGGCTGGTAGCAGGTGGTATGACTCGAGAGAGGAGGAGGTCAAAGCCCTCCACCACACACATACACATACATACACACACACACACACACACACCTGTAGGCAGGGTCAGAGGTCAGATGCTGTACAGCTGCTCTGTACACTGGGCTGCTGCAGACACACACACACAAACACACACACACACAGACTGCAGATGCTGGCGGCGTGCACATACTCAGCACAGCAGATTCTGAACAGTTTGTTCTGATTCCAGTTTCATTTCAGAAATGAGCTTCGCCTAAAATATACATATGTTTACTTGTGTTTGTAACAGCTGAGAGCTGCCAGCTGAGGCACATACTGCATGTGTACTGCATGTGTACTGTCTCTGACTTGAGGCAGTATACCTACTGTCCTCAGTGAGTGCAGGAACTTCATATATGTGGTAGTTGTAGAAAGAATAACAGTGTTGTGTGTCAGTGGTACTGATCGTGGTACCAGTACAATATCAGTAGTTCTACTGGCAGTACCAGTAGTGTATCAGTAGTAGTACTGGTTTTACCACCAGTACAGCATCAGTGGTGTTACACAAAGTTGTCTGTCCTCGACCTGATGGTCACCGCAGCAACCACCCTGCTGGGGGGGTACTGCTTCTTCTTCCTGCTCTGACTGTGGCACTTCCTGTTTGTGGATGACATCCTGCAACACAAAACAATACAAGGCCTCTGACATTTTTTTTCCTCTCCTCTCCTCTCCTCTCCTCTCCTCTCCTCTCCTCTCCTCTCCTCTCCTCTCCTCTCCTCATCTTTCATTGTCCAATAAAATCCCTCCTAGTTCTCTTCAGTGGAGCTCTGCGCTCTTCAACCATAAAGACTCTTTTTACCTGCGCAGACACACACAGACACTCATACACACACACACACTGGCCGGGACGGCCTCTGCCCTCGTCACGCTCTGCCCTGCAGGGTCCAGAGATTTTATGACTGGCAGAAGTGTGTGTGTGTGTGTGTGTGTGTGTGTGTGTGTGTGTGTGTGTGTGTGTGTGTGTGTGTGTGTGCGTGTGTGCGTGTGTGCGTGCGTGCGTGCGTGCGTGCGTGCCGATGTCATGAGGACGTGTTGGGGTGTTTTGTTCTGGTCAGCGAATAAATGGATGTAGGTTAATTTTAGGCTTCCATCCCTGCATCTTTTCCTTCCCTTCATCTCTCCTTTCATCTAACCTTATTCCCTCCTTCCTTCGTCCTTCGTCCTTTTAATTTCTTTCTTTCTTTCCCATTTTTTCTTTTGAAGCCTGTCCTCCCCTACCCTCCTTCCTTCTTGACCATCTCTCCGCTCCCTCTCTCGCCCTCGTCATCCTTCCCTTTGATCTTTTCCTGTTTACTTTCATGTTTTCCTCCACTCCTTCCTCTTCCGCGCACCCTTCTCTCCTCTTCCTCCTCCCTCCCTCCCTCTGTTGTTTTATATTTAACATGGCCGCCTCGTTCTTCACCTTGAGTCACCTCTCCTTCCTCCGCTCAGACTGTGGAGAGGAGATAAGCGAGGGAGAGAGATGTTGTCGTTCTTTTGCGGGCCTTTTTCTGCCCGTATCGTCTGAAGTGTGTGTTTGGATGGGAAACACTCGTCTCCTCTCTCTCTCTGTCCTGCGCTCCCCCTCTTCTTTTATCTCCTCCACTCATCACCTCTCTCCTCTCTGCCATTCCTCATCCTCTCCTCGCCTTCCTCTGTCCTCCTTCATCCTCCTCTTCCCTGTTCCTCTTGTGGACACTCGTCCTTTTCGTCTCCTTTGGGTCTCGTCCCGCTCTGGGTGGGCGTGGCCTCTTCAGTGCTGCTGCAAGTCTGATGATGGAGGCGACGACTCTTTCATATTAATTGGAGTTTTTTGGACCACAGTCACATGTTTTGTTGTTCAGATGTCTGATCTGCAGATTTTTTACATATTTGAGAAGGTAAAAACGAATCTAAAAACAAATTCTAAACCCATGAGAGTAAAGATGGTCTTTTAATTTGAAATATTTGCCCCATGATACCTTTTCCAACCAATTGGTGGGACTCGGTTTTTTAAATGTAATTGATTTTTTTCATATATCAAATAGTTGCCGTTTAGAAAACCAAAGCTCACTGATTTAGTTTTTGTGGCTTCGTCTCTGACGCGTGCAAACCGTCAGAGCTCGGGGCCGCGATCCCCACGGATCACCTTGGACCGGGCTAACGAGCCCCCCGGAGCCTCCGCGCTTATTCTGTGGCTCCGCCCCCCTCACCCCCCCGCTTCACGTCCATAAATATTCTGCGTGCGGGATCAGTGGGTTCAGTTTGGATTTCCATTCGAGTGTTTAAGGAGGCTTCAGTGAGGTCTTCAAACGCAGCACTTTAGCTCACTCTCAGCGCATGTGTGTGTGTCTGTGTGTGTGTGTGTGTGTGTGTGTGCACTCAGTGAACAGCTGTTTCTCCCTTTAATCCTCCGGTTGACCTCAGCTCGCCATCTTTCATTTCCTCTTTTCTTTACTTTAATTTGACTTCAATCTGTTTTATTGGTGGAAACCAGAGGATCCGCTGTTGCAAACATAAATAAATTTGGATAAAAACCCCACAAAAAAACACAAGTAATACATCAAAAAGCAGGATCCAATCCTTCTCTCCCTCTCTCCCTCTCTTCCCCCCTCTCTCTCTCTCGCTCTCTCCCTCCCTCTGTCTCTCTGTGCTGGTTCTGGATTACCAGCTCGTCCTAATCTCTCTGGAGGTTAAATTAGAGGATTGAGGTCGGATGTTAACACACAGTTTCACATCTGTGACTTTTTCTTTGCTTTTTCTTTTTTTCTTCTTTCTCGCTGTCTCTCCCTCCGTTCTTTTTCTTTCTTCTTCCCGGTACTGAAAATTTCCCTGTAGGTTTGTATGAATCCTGTTAAAGCCTCGGCAGAAGCTCAGAAACAGAAAAATAACAAATCTGTTCTGCGTTGGTGTTTGTCGGACAGCGGCGCTCGTCTCCTCCACTGTCAGGAAGAAAGCGCTGCCTTCGCCTTCGTAATGTTCATTTCCGACAACAACCAGAAAGAGGAAAAGTGGCAGACGGTTTACACACTCAGACACGCTCTGATGGCTCGCTCGCTAAACGCATCAGCAACATTGTTACTATGCGTGATGATCGATAATGATCGGTGCTGAAACACCACGGGGGAACAAGCTCCGAACCGCTCGGACACTGGGACTCCGCGGATCGTCAGTGAGCCCCTGCTGCAGGACCAGACACCCACAACATGTGCTCATATGGGCAATCTGGGCTTGTTGCAGTGCATTCTGGGTATCAGTGATATGAACACAGATTATTAGATATCAGATGGAAAAGTTAGGAAATTTCATCATATCGGATGTCGGCAGCAAGCCAATATTGTGCATTCCAAAATAAAAGAATAATGGCAAAGAAATAGAAAAAAACGTTACTATACAAAAAACAGAACTATATAAATTTTTACAAACAAAAACCAAAAATAATTTGTGGAAATGTACAAAGAAAATTTAATGGAAAAAACAGTTACAGAAACAAAAAAAGTTTCAAAATGAGCAGGAATAGTAGAAAAGTGATGCAGGATAATAATGGTCCATTGTGCTGGGCTTACCGCAGTGCATTGTGGGTTCTATTGCACTTTTCAAAACATTATGTCACATTGATCTCCTCTGGAAGAGAGAGGAAGACAGAAACGACCTCATACAACACAGAGGCCCACTGCAAAAGCTACCAATAATCAATAATTTGATTAGTCGCTCCGCCTACCTCACCACTCTGCTGAGACAGAACGTGACGAGAGCGGGGAAACAACATACCTGGAAACGACTTAGAACGCCACTTAAACTGTCAGCGCCGCCTGCCACCGTCGCCATGGCAACCGCAGGGGCGAGAGGTTTCGGGGGGGGGTGGGCAGGGGGTTAAAAGCCTTTTGTTTGGGAGCAGAGATGTGCTCAGGCAGGCAGGCAGGCAGGCAGGCAGGACACACACACACACACACACACGCACGCACACACACACGCATACTATGATACACACTCATACACACGCTTTCATCAGCGTTTGCATCTCACTTTGCATATAGCCTGAGGTCATGCTGTGAACCTGCGTGTATCCGTGACAACCTTGAGTGTGTGTGAGAGACTGGTATTGGGGGAAAAAAAACAGGCATGCCGGCTGTCTCACACTCCCCGGCCTGTTTCGTCCGCCCCAGCCCGTCCCCCCGGCCGCGTCCTCCATCACGGCGTCCGTTATGTGACGGGGCGGATGGCCGAGCAGCTGATAGAGCGGCACCGGCAAACCGATAAATAAAACACACGGGGAGGCGTCGTGCTGCTGCAGGGGCTGCTGGGTAGTTTGCTCTGACTGATCCTCGCAGCGGGCGCCTCCTCTCCGTCCAAAAATCCCACAAATGCCGTTTGTATTTCGTCGGCCGGTGAAACCAGTTCTGGGATGTTTGTCTGGTTCTGAAGTTTCAAGCCCAAAGAGCAAAAGTCCTGTTTTTCCTCTGATTTACATGGCTGGAGACTGGAAACCCGCGGCTCTGAGCGGGACATTTAAGTACTTTAGCCGGTTTCTTTCCCCGACATTACACAGGAAAATAATCTGGAGAATGCATGTTGCAAATGTGCTGAATTTGATTGTAACAAAAATAAATCCATTAACCCGAGTAACTCCATGGATTCTGCTTTTGTAACACAGGAGCAGGTTTGTTTTCGTGTTGATGTTTCGTGTTGAGTTAACTTTTAACCGAAAAAAGGCATAAAACAAGGTGACCAGACATTCCTGATTTCTGGAGGCAGTCCCCATTTTGGATGACCTTTTCCCGAAAAATGTTCCGGATTTCAGTGTTCTATGATTAAGGGAAAAAAAGAGCAGCAGTTATTATGGTAGCCAGGTAGGAAGCAGAAAGCATGAGTTAGCCTGTTGCGTGCAGACAACAGTTATTACGGTAGCCGTTTAGGAAGCGTGAGGGAGCATCTTGCGCGCAGACAACAGTTATTATGGAAGCCGGGTAGGATGCAGAAAGTGTGAGTGACCATGTTGTGTGCAGACTAAAACAACATTATTATTGTGGTAGCCGGTTGTGCGCCGCCTTTAGAGAAGAAGAAGAAGAAGAGCAGAGCACGCCCGTCACAGTTACGGTCCCTAACTGTCCCAGTTTTTTAATTTCATCTTGATAACTTTTAATTCACTTTTATCTCCAAGCTGGAAATGTCCCCGCATTTCATGTCAGAAATCTGGTCACTTTAGTCAAAGCTAAGTTTTAACCAAACACACGTAAATGTCTTTACATTAAAAACGTTCTTTGTGAACGGCAAAGTCAGGTGAGCTGGTGGTTAAACAGCACGGCCTGAAAGAATGGTGGCATGTTAGCAAGAGCTATAGATTAAGATTAGCAGCTAAGAAGTGGGTTTGATAAACAGGTTTGCTAATCCCGCAGTGATTACGTGAAGTGGGTAAACATCTCCTTGGTTTGAACTCAGCTCGACTTCTGCTCAGCCGACATATCTGCTTGACCTTTGAGTGTTTAAGCTCCTAAGTAGAGTATCAAATTGCAAATCATGGCTGCTTAGCATGTTAGCAAGATATTTAGCATCAGTAGGCTGGTAAAGTGGTCAGCTTTGTAAACAGGTAAACTAATCTCCCAGTGAGTAAAATAGCTGCAACCATCTGTTCCTGGCTTTGGTGTCCTGTTAGCAGCCGCGCTAACTTGTTTGGAAAAGTAGCTACTTTTCATCTAGTTGCTAGCATACTTTGTTAACAGGTTGTCAATTAACATGACCATCTCTTAAGTTGTTTTGTTCACAGCTATCTCACCAATTCACAGCTCAGTTGCTCTTGAATGGCATAGCTAAGCCCCGCCCCTTCCTGTAAACCCCCTGGGACCTTTGAGTTGGTAAATCATGAATGGGTTTCAATGGAGAGAGGACAGTCCTTATTTTCTGTTCCCAGTGGTTCTATGCCCTAGATTACACATATGTTGTTTGTGGATTTAAATGATCATTTCTGATCTCATGAGTTTGAGCGTTTATTGTGCAATTGTTCAGTTAAAGGCTGTAAAGAAAAATGATGATAAAGAGAACATGTGGCTTGTGTGACGTCACGTCATTGCCCTTTCCCTCCGCTTCTCCTCGTCGACATCACTGAAACTCTCCACATGCGTCGAGTTGACTTATAATGATTTTCACCTCTTTCGATGCCCCTTGGAAAAAGCTGGTGAAGTGGAGCAGAGACTTCCCAGTGCAGGAGGTGACGTCGAGAGCAGTGAAAAGCTGTAGTTCGCAAAGTGGCCTCACGCAAAACCTAACATTATCAAACTTCTTCACGCTAAATCTTAGTCTTCTTTGCATGAAAAATTATCTTCAAAAACCACAAACAACATATGTGAAATCCATGGCACCATTCCAACAGGACCAGAAAATTATAATGTTATCTCCTCAATGACTCCCATTTATATGAATGAGAGTCTCATTCTTATGAATGAGAGTCAGTGATGGGTCATTGGTGACTCATGTGAGGCGGGACTTCGCCGCTCTATTGGTTCATAAGTTTATAATGTCACAGTTGTGATAAGTGGCCGGGCTAATGGCTAACAGGCTAGCAGGTTGAATTGTTGTAAGATGAAGCCCTGGAGCCTTCAAGCTAGCAGCTAGCATGTTGAAACTCGATTTCCGCTGACTTTAATGGTCTGATGCTTCACTTAAAACGCAAGTGTGTGTGTTTGTGTGTGTGTGTGTGTGTGTGTGTGTGTGTGTGTTTAAGCATTTTAGCTTAGCGATTAGATTCGGTGTGAGTGCTGCCTGGGAGAACTACTGAGTGGGTTTAGCACAGAAACACACTGAGGCTGGAATTAACTGTGTGTGTGTGTGTGTGTGTGTGTGTGTGTGCGCGCATCGGACCTTGAGGAGAGACGCCACACTAAATTGGTAAAATGAGGTGTAAATGTCTGCAGGCAGATGAGCAGCCTTTACTGAGCGCAGTGCTGAATATTTCACCAGCAGCTTCAGGAAACCATGTGCTGTGTGTGTGTGTGTGTGTGCGTGTGTGTGTGTGTGTGTGTATGTGTATGTATGTATGTATGTATGTATGTATGTATGTATGTGTGTGTGTGTGTGTGTGTGTCTGTGAGTGCACTCACAGCCAATCAAGGGCTGTCATTCAGTTTTGGTTCTGACAGCTGGGAAAGGCTGAAAGTTCTTTTTAAGGCCTGACAGAAGGTGTCGAGTCTCTCTGCCGTGTTTGTGTTTGATCTGATCGTGGCGTCGTAATCGTCTCATTATATTCTGTAATCGTTTGCCACGCCGCCTCGCACCGCCGCCAGCGGCTCCTCATACCTGACTTGTGCTTGACCTTTGACCCTACTTGACAGCCAGGCTCGAGAGAGACACTCTATGTTTTGACCTTTGATCCCGAGGCTTGTTTTCTCAGGCTGTTTGCATTTGATCAAACTCGACAAAAATGAGAAAATGTGAGGAAATGGAGGGAAGTATTGAGTCTCCAAGCAAAGCAGAGGCTGCTGACATCACCGGCTACACAAATGAGCGGCTGACTCATGGGCACGAGCATCTGCGACCAATAATGTGGTGGCTGTGGCGGTGAGTCGACGGCGGTCGTGATGTTAACCCTTAAGAGTTCCCTAAAAAACGTCCTCTATCGTCTCTCGGATGAAAAACTTCAGCCTGAAATATATATATCAAATATTAATTATTTGGGGGGATTTTAACCCTCTAATTGTTTGTTTTTAATCAACCCCCCCCCCCCCAAACTCAAGTAATTTCCATGAAATGCCAAAAAAATGCAAAAAAAACTTTTTTTCTGCAGAGACAGATTTTTATAGCAAACTCTCTTATTAGTTCCTGGGGACAAAAAACGTGTCCTTCCAAAAGACTGCTGTGAAATATTATATATTTAAATGTTTCCAACTTTCAGCTTCAGCCTGAAAGATACATATCAGATATCATATATTTTGTATGGCTTTTGACCCTCTAAATGGTCAAAAAACGTCAAAAGGAACTCTTAAATTAAAGGTGTTGTGTGCAGTCGAGCCCCTCTGCTGCAAACTCCAGCAGAACTGGACCGAGTTTGAACGGGTCTGAGGTCGTTAAAATGTAAATGTTGTATTTCCATCCGCATGTCTTTGTTGTTATCACACCGAACATGAAGCGAATCCTCGT
Organism: Mullus surmuletus; assembly: GCA_903171835.1. NCBI lineage: Eukaryota > Metazoa > Chordata > Actinopteri > Syngnathiformes > Mullidae > Mullus > Mullus surmuletus. The sequence goes on from CAESWR010000398.1 coordinate 321,726, forward strand.
CTTGGCGCGGCCTCAGCGAAGCCAAACATCGATCGGTGGCCCGTCGCCTCGCAACACTCGAAGCAAAACAACAGAGAGAAAAGAATCGTAACTGCTCAGACGATGTTTCATTTAGCTGAAATCACCACTGTAACCGATTTCCCGATCAATCCGGGACTTCCACAGCAGCTGCGAGGCGGAACGCATCATCACAGCCGTCCGGAGCATCCCGCCACTCGCCGGCTTCCACCAATAAAGCCTCAATCGAGCGCGGGAATAACCACATCACCGCGGCGCCGAGGTGCGGAACGCCACGGAGGGAGGAGCGGCGGGTCGGGTTCCTCCTGAGCTTCTACGGCGTCTGAACGAGAACCTGAGAGCTCGCAGGCCCGATGCAAATACCTCAGCCAAATAAGACAACAAGAGACGGGAGGGAAAACAAACACTGAGAAGGAGCAGCAGGAGTCAGATTCAGAGATGATGGATGGATGGGAGGCAGATGGAGGAGTGTGCGTTTGTGTGTGTGTGTGTGTGTGTGTGTGTGTTTGAGTTTCAATAATTTATGTTTTTCTGCGATGATATGAAGCCTAGCAGCCACTGATTTTTACTTGCAGTTTTCTTGCAACAGTTCGCTTCTAAAAGCCCTAAAACAACAACAAGCAGGGTTGGTTTACTGTGTTTACTTCCTGTTTCCCGCAAAAATAAACACCTGCTTGTTTATTGAGGACAACAGAGATCACACACTATTTTGAAATGTGGATTTCTAAGCATAAACATGCAAACTTACACATTTTATTCAGGAAATAGAACAAATTCTTTCCTTTTTGGAAAGTTACAAAGCTACATTGCTTCTCCTGAGTCTCTTCTGGCCGTGTGATGTCATCGTCCTCGCTCCCTCTGGCCGTCAGGATTGTTTTGTTTACGTCTCTAGTCAGGTGCTGTGACCTTTGACCTCTGACCTCTGACCTGCAGTTTGCCGCTAGGGTGTGAAGCTGCTGAGTGGAGTTTTTGTTGCCGTTCTGCTCGTCATGTTTTGAATAGAACTTGAGAATGCGTGAAAGCGGCGTGCGGGTCGGCGGTGATGAAACCTCCCGTCTGTGGATCTCGACATGCTGAAACGCTCACACATTTTTTTTAGCTTTTTCCTTTCTGCCCCTCTGACCAGATCTGGAGAACGTGCACGAGAAAGATGATTTTTCTTTTTCTTTATGGCAATCTGTCTGCTGTTGAGTTTCACAAATAGAAACCAGCTGACCGGGTCGCTAAGACTGCTGGGAAAGATGCTCCCCTTCCAACTGTCTGTAACCTGTAAAAACGCACAAAGCAACACTCCCAGTGAAAACTGTGACAATCAGGCACATTTGTACAGAGTGTGTGAAGTGTTGTGAGGAACAGTGTCCAGTGTAATTGAATTATTTTGCCACTTTGGGAACATGCCGATAATTTCCTCCACTCACCTGGGGTTTCCACTGGTTGCGTTGCAGCTGCGGTCTGCCTGCGTGCTCTACCGGGTAGCTGCACCGCAAGCTGTGGGGTAGAGTCTACCCCACAGCTTGCGGTGCAGCAGCCAGACAGCTGCAGTGAACGAGACTTGAGACGTCATGCGGTAATTAAATAGTTAACGTGAGACGGTGCACTATAATATGGCGTAGTTTGTATAAACAAAACAGAACCGCAAACCCAGAAAGAGTTGATGGTTCCCATCAAGACCAGTAACAGAGGGGCTGGTCTTTCTGTGTAGTGGAGAGGATTGTGCCTCATGCGAAAACAATGTCAGATCCTGGGCAGTGTGTGTGCGTGTGCGTGTGCGTGCGTGCGTGCGTGCGTGCGTGCGTGTGTGTGTGTGTGAGAGAGAGAGAGAGTGTGAGTGACTGAGTGAGCGAGTGAGTCTCTGATGATTCTATATTCAAGTGTTTCAATTCAAATGACATGATGCATTAATGTAATTTTTGAGAAACGGTTGCCATGGAAACTAGCTATTGTTTTGTTGTTGTCCTGGCCAATGATTTTCCACAGCCACAATCTGACAACCCGAAAATGTATTAACCCGGAATTTACCCGTTAACATTCGTCAGCTGGAGTTTTTACCCCCAAACGAGCATGTGTTTGCTTGTTGCTGCTGATGGAGGCGAACGGCACGCAGGCTGATCCATCGATGGCTGTCATCTCGCAACTTCCCCTCCATCATTACCCTCGCTACCCCATCATAATCAGTCTGGCGTCCGTCGGTATGAATATCGAACCTCCTCAGTAAACTGTGCCATTGATCGGCGGCTCTCTGAGTACACCGCGCCGCGCTTTAAGCAAACGCTGCCATCGATTGTGTCCACACATGGCGGCAGGCCTGTGACATCATCCCTGGTGTTAGCCTGTTGGCGGCCATATTTACAATGCTAATGTTTGCCTGCAGGGAGGACGGCGAGAGTGTGAGTCACTCCTGAAGCTGCCACCAGCAAAGTAGTTTCAAATGAATATGTGTAAGCATCAGGAAACCTCATCTACAGAAAACATCACTTAACACATCACTGAGGTGGTGAAAAGTCTTTTTTTTTAGTTGCTTGACACCTTAGCAACCAGCTCCTACCATGGCAACCAGCTGATATTGCCATGACAACCAGCGATCTATGTCAGAACAAACCCGCTTGACAGATGGTGCTCAGACAACCACATTAGACTGGGCGAGCAACTTCAGCACCATATCAACCAGTCATCACTACCATAGCAACCATCGAGCAACTGGTGTGCTCTCACATACACCTGAAAGTGGCTTTCAAAAAGCCCTACGCAACTACTGTGAAAACCCTAGCAACCAAACCTGGTTGCAACTGGTCACTTATACCACAGCCTTCTACTGGTGCAACTTCAGAATGACCCTGGCAACCACTTCTAAACCATAGCAACCATGTAGCAAGTGATTCCCACTGACAAACATTGAATCACACAACCCCTAGGAGCAACAGCAGCAAAAACCGTAGCAACCAGTCACCAGTCTCCCAACCGTGTCAAACTGAAACCCAACCACCAAATGGCCTTTGCAACCAGTTTGACAACCATAGCAACCCTCAAGGAACTGTTTAGCCATTTGACTGTGGCTGCCTGACCTCACAAAGGCAGAGAGGCCTCTAGCAACCACCAAAAAAACCATAGCAGCAAGTTAATAATGCCAAAAGGGACACCTGGTGTGCTGTCACAGCCACTGACCAACATTGACCGAGCAACCGCAACTGTGAGAGCCAAAGCAACCACCTGTTGGTTCGGTGCTGAGTGCTCTTAATCTCCAACGTGATACATCTGGGGGCAGATCCATTAAGCTTTGCGAAAAAAAGTATTTACATTGGCTAAAATCCTGGCTCTGACCCTGTTTTTGTTGGCTGCGTCTTCCCACAAGCACTCACGCGCACACACACACACACACACACACACACACGCACACACGCACACATGCAAGTGTGCTTCTGACATGTAGGTTTCCCCCACAGTGTCATATCTTCATCATCTGACGGACAGACGGGTAACTGACTGTTGTCCTGGTTGATGCTGTTTGACTGACTGGAAGTAGGGCAGCGTGTGTGTGTGTGTGTGTGAGTGTGTGTGCATGCGCTGTGACAGATGGTGTTTAGTTGGACCCCATGTCACTCATGCAAACGCTCCTCTAAGGTCAAAACAACCAAATTGATGCTACGCATTGGTCACTAAATATTGTTAAATGCTCCAGTTTCACCTTCACATTACCCATAATGCATTTAAGGGTGATTAAATTATTTTTTATTTTTTTATTGTAATAGCTCATTTTGCATGCAGCCTAAATCTTCCTGGTTATATTCCTTCCTGTTTACTTCCTTTACTTCCGTCTTTTTTGCTATAGGTGGACGAGTGGATGAAAACTGCAGGTTGTTGTGTTTATATTTATTTAATATTTGGACAGAAATAGAATAGGAGTCTGCATGTTTTCATTAGCATGCAGGTAAACAAACATAAACAAACACTGGCTGTGTGTTTGCTGGCCCCAAATCTCATTGAGTTCAGAATTAAATTGGGAAAAAGAGTAAGAACATAATAAAGGCAATAAAAACACCACCAGCACTAATTGTGTATAATGTAACTGGAACCTAAATGAAAGAATAAAGAATAAATGATCATTAAAAAAGTGTTAGCATGTTAGCATTTAGCTCAACGAGCAGACACGCTGTTTCTCTGCCAGAGATGAAAACACCATAATATTGACATTGAATTGACAAGCAGCAGTTGTAGTGACCACTGCTGGAAAATAGGAAGACAGGTGACCTCATAATAGTGACCTTGACCTAGACGGGTGAGTTGTTTTCAGTGAACCACAGGTCATTTCCTTTCCAAGGAACCTTTGAAAAACCACAGAAGAAGACTAACCAGAGCAGAGCGTCAGTCTCCACAACTCTTAGTCACAATCACAGCTATGTTGGTCTGAGACTTTGTTTTCCTCAGTTGTTCCCTCTCGGTTTGGATTTGTGGACATCTTGTAATTCTTGAGAAAGCAAGTGTGTCAGTGTGTGTGTGTGGGAGTCGAACCTGCGACCTGCTGTGGGTATTGATCTGTGACCGCTGCAAACATCTGGGTTAACATGTAAACCAGGACAAGTTTCTGGGTTAGTGACTCCACATTGCTCACGACAACAACACGCTGGCAGAGTGACAGGGGGGCCGCGACCACGGGGGGGGCGGGGGGTATTGATTGGCCTGGAACAGCTATCCATCCGTGATGTATTTGTGTGTGTGTGTGTGTGTGTGTGTGTGTGTGTGTGTGTGTGTGTGTGTGTGTGTGTGTGTGTGTGTGTGTGTGTGTGTGTGTGTGTGTGTGTGAGGGTGAGTGAGTGTTGATGGGGAGATAACACATCAGCGGGCTAATGGAGGATAGGGAAGTGTTGCTGCTGTTGTTGGTCGATTATCCTGTTGCACGCACGCACGCACGCATGCATGCACGCACACAGTGCAGCAGGTCAGAGCTGGTGTGTTTGAGGGTCTAAACACAGATCTGATTGAAGCTTTGATCTTGTCAATCGAGCCGGCGGGCTGCAGAGACACTCTGCGTGCCCTCGACTCCTCGCTCTCACTCTATGTATGTGTGTGCGCGCGTGTGCGCGCGTTTGTGTGTGTGTGTGTGTGTGTGTGTGTGTGTGTGTGTGATGCTGCCACAGATAAACAATCCGCCCTGCAGCTCGCCGGCCGGCTGAACAACGTGTGTGTCATCGCTTCATTTAACTCTGCCGTCCACTCCAGGTTTGTTAGTCAAATGCGTCACATTTCCATGAGTAAAGGATCATTCCGCTTTACGCATCAGTTCTGTCATTCCAAACTGGGAGTTTTCCCAGGATGGGTCAGGCGGGTCAGAACCGCTCGCTGGGAACAGCTGATCCAACGGCTGGATCTGCAGGTCAGCTGAGTGCTCACAGTCGCTGCTACATCTGCTTCTCCCGCCGGGTTTGTGTCCATAAAGCAATTAGGTTTGGCACAAAAACGGCTGTGTGTGTGTGAGAGAGAGAGATATATATATATATAGAGAGAGAGAGACAGATTGTTTGTGTAGAACATTAAAGAAAAAAACATGGAAAGAAAAGATGAAAAACAGAGCCGAAAGGCCTCCACCGCCGTCCTCCCCTTCTTCTTTTTCCTCTTCTGTGGTTGTTGGAGGGCCGCCAGTGCCACGTCCCTCTGTTGTTCGCCTCATTTTCCAAACTGAAACACAGTCCTGATCGATTGATTATTTGGACTTTGGCAATTTGACGAGCGTTCCTCCTCTACAGCTGATGTCCTCTGACACACATGCACGCACACACACGCACGCACGCACAGAGGTTTGGAGTCTTTTCTCACCTGTACATTGAACTTTTCCTCTGCAGGGGTCAGAGGTCGTCGGCGTTGTGCCGCCCCACATGTTGCTGGTTTTCCTCTTAGTTACTGTTGCCCACGGCGACCAGGTGTGGTGTGATTGATGACGGCCTTTTTAGCTCTCTCCAGCTAATGGCCAGGAAGTGACCACCCACAACCTCTAACCTCACTGACCCCCACGGCATGCTGGGTAACAAGCTGAGCCTGCGTCACTCGTGCAGCCACACACACGCACATACACGCACACACACAAGGTAATGAGGCAGCCGAGCCAACAGCTCTCTTTCATCTTCCTCTCTCTTGCTCTGTTCCTGCTGCTTCCCCTCTCGCTCGCCCAGGAGGATTGTGGGAAGGCGTTGATTCTTCCTGGCAGAGTTTTTGCGACTGACCCTTAGAGGTCGCCGGCGTGGAGCTGCTGCCGTGCTGCTGAGAAGCACACAGCCAACTCTGCAAAGGTTAGAGGTTGGAGGAGGTCTCTGCATCTGTTGTTTGTCCCATTAAATGCAAGTATTGAACGTTATCGTCGTCACGGTTACCTGCATCACGTTTGTACAATTAAAGCAAACAAAAAAGTCAGATTATTCAACCACAGTCAATGAAAGGCATCATCAAATTGTCTTAATCTGCTAATCTGTCAGATGATGAGTGGGTAAATAGAGGGATGATGGATGCGCCGATCGTCCCTGCTGATTGGTCGATTCCCCCGTTAATTAACCTCGTCAGGTGAAGAGGAAGCTGCTTGTTAATTATCCAATTTAAACTGTTGCTGCTGAAACTTGAGCTGCACAAATGAATTAATGAGACTAATTGTTGCTGTCAGAATGTGTGTGTGTGTGTGTGTGTGTGTGTGTGTGTGTGTGTCTTAATTAGCTAAACTAAAAAATGTCTCCGCTCACAGGTGGATTACAGCTCGTTTTTGTCTGAAGATTAGAAATAAATCATGTGCTAAAACAGCAGGTCTGTTTTTGCTTTTTTCTTCACTGCGTCCAGACAAGGAGACGTTAACAGGCGGCTGTGACCTCTGACCTCTGACCTGTGGATGTGCCCTAAGCGGCGGTGCGCTGTGGTGTAACGCCATCCTCTCATCGAGCACTAATGAGAGGGCGGGCTGTGGTGACAGGGTCAAAGGTCGTGGTGCGGCTCCGTGGTCAGTGACGGATTCCTGTCTGCTGAGCAAGGTCAGAGGTCGGCAGTGGTGGCAAACAGACAGGGTCATAGGTGAGACGCAGTAGCCGAGTTTTTCCGAGTGTAGAGATCTGTTTTTAGAGCTGATGCAACGAGTGTGAAAAGGGAGGAACCTCTGACCTCCTGATGGCGTCCTCCCACACAAACCTCAATCCACGAGTTCAATCTCAACACTTGGGCTCTAACTTTGACTGTGAACGATTTTATTTTAATGTTTTTGATTTGACTTTTTAATTTTCGTATGGTCTCTTGTGAGCGAGCAGGAGGCGGACTGTGGCGCCGACCTGCCGGTGTTAAACGGAGGTTGGCGGTGTGAGCTGCACGCAGTCCGATCTCTGCCTCATTTGGATGTGGTTTCATGAGCGTGACCGGAGGATGTGAGCGCCTTCACACGGCCAGCATGCAGCTCTCACACACACTCACAACACACTGCTGCACCCGCAGCCACAACCGCAGTCATCACAATAACACTCACTATACTAAAAATACTACTACTACTACAACTACTGCTACAACTACTGCTACTAATGATGATGATAGAAATAATAATGATGTTTCTATCTACAAGGCACCTTCCATTTGAGAGCAATGCATTAAAACAGAGTAAGAGCAGCAGCAGTAAGACGTGCAAGGGATGTCTTCAGCGCTTTTTTTTTTAAATAAGATAAAACAAAAATAAATTTGCAACTTATTGGAGAAAATGACATTATGAAAATGCAGAATAGCTGGAATCCTACTCACTAATCTGTGGGTTTTTTATCATTTAAAAAATGTATTTCAAATCTAATTTCATATCTCTGATGTGGCTTCCTAATGGAGTTATCTCCTCACCTGAGAGCCTGACGTGCTGTAATCGTGTTACAAGACAACAAACTGCAGCTAAAAGTCAATAATTGTGGTAATTTAGTCTTTTAGCGAACTTTTTTTTAATCAAAAGTGACCTAAAATTGTCCCTTTGCAGTGCAGACACACACACACACACACACTCAGCTCTCCCTCAGTGTCTTTGTTATTTTGTTTTGTTTAGTTTTATCAGGATCGGTGAATCACCAGAGGAAATAAAAACCAGGATGTAAACATGCGCCGAACACTGAGCCGCTGTTTCTCAGACAAAAGAGCAATTTAGCTGATTAGGCCTCGGCTGGCGCTCGCCATCAGCAGGAAGTGATTAAACACACAGAAGACGAACAGGAAGTGACTCGAACGCTGTTTGACGCCGCAGCTGAGGAAGCAGTTAAAAAAAAAAAATCCCTTTAACAGTAGAAACATTGAGAAATCAGACCAAAGAAACTAAAAAAAAACAAACAAGCAAATAAGTGAGGTTTCCTCTGTTAAAGGGAGTTTGGTTCTCTGCTGGTGTGGTTTGAAACTCAGACGGTGGTGATGTCACACAGAAGCTTTTCATTCCACTTCCGTCAGAAAAAAACTTGATCCACTTCAAACTCACACAGCAGTTGTCAGGCAGCAGACGGAGGGGGGCGGGGCAATGCGCCACTTCCTGCTCCGCCTTCTCGTCCTACTCAGTGGGAGACACAAAAGCGGGGGGAAGGGTCACATTTTTCCTCCATCATAGAAGAAAAAGTGACTTTCACATGTAAATGATTTTCAGGCTATAAACAGAAGCTGACAGACGTTAATGTCGTTCAGTCACATCAGGAACCCGCCTGTCAATCAAACGTCATGATGTCATCCTGCCACAACAAACAACAAAAAACAAACCAGGCATCAGTGTCATTCCACGATCAAGAACGGCATCATCAGTCAGCTGTTTCCATGGAGACCGGCCTGTTGTACCCTCTAGTTTGCTAGCAGTGTTGCGACCTCAGCTGGTCATGTGACCCGGCAATTGTGACCATGGCGGCCTGTGGAGTCGTCGTGTGTGTGAGAGAGAGAGAGGAAGAGAGAGAGATGCTCAGGACGAGCACACACACGCTGCTATATTTAGCTGCCGTTCGATCTGACCGCGGCGTGTCGGGGGGGTCGATACAAATCACCCGCCCGCCGTCGGACATCATGTCTGAACCTGATCCTCCTCCTCCTCCTCCTCCTCCTCCTCCTCCTCCGTCTCTTCCTCCTCTTCTTCCTCTTCCTCGTGTCTGTAGCTCGGGACGGTAGGGTCACCTCCGCGCTCAGGATCAGGCAGGGATGGAGAGGTCAAAGGTCACAGCAATGAGAGGATTAGAGAAGCACAGACATGACGTCTGCGGCCCTTTTTAAAAGACACTTCTGTCTTTAATCTCGTCTTTATTTTCATCTCATCCGTTTTATATTGAATAAATATGATACACACACACAGAGGACGAGGCGTTAATCTGTGTTTGTCTTCTGCGTCTCACAGTACCATTCACTTGCAGGACACAAAGACCTTAACAAATAAAAGTTGTCACAAAGAAGCTTCCTGACTGCTCCCACAGGCTCCACCCACTTTAGTGAGTTTGCTTTGTCAGCAGTTTGTGATGTTTTCACCTCTTTGTCTCCACGTTTCCTCTCTGTCATCCTCCTCTCGTGGCATGACCTCTGACCCCCCTGTGGCCCATTTCATTTGTTTACGCCGTTTATTTTTCACCCAGAATCCACTGCACCATCTCTCCGCTAAAAGCTTGGTGCAACAGACAGACGGTAGAGCCGCTGACCAGGATTACGTGTGTGTACACATGTACAGCCACACATGCACACACGCACACACACACATGCACACATGCAAACAAAGACACGCTGGACCTCACTGTTTTACATGCAGTTTAATCCAGAATTACCCAGTTTAGATGCAGACATTTATTTTATTCTGTTCCATTCCTGTGTGCTCGACAGTCACTTTGTCTCCTTTCTCTAGTTTTTTCTTTTTTTTTTCTTTGACAGCTTTGCAACTATAAAGGGCAGACTGTCACACACACACAC
>CAESWR010000398.1:347646-366970 GCA_903171835.1 Mullus surmuletus
TCCCTCCTGCCTCCTCCCTCCTCCCTCCTCCCTCCTGCCTCCTGCCTCCTGCCTCGTCCCTCCTGCCTCGTCCCTCGTCCCTCCTGCTTCCTACCCCTTACCTCCTGTACCTCCTCCCCTGCTGCCGCTGCTCTCTAAAACTGGCTAACGTCTTGTGTTGCAGGGCCATTGCGCTCCCGAACAGTCTCGGCCGTTTTCTTTCCTTTCTGAGAGTTGAAAGGGAAAGCAGAGCTAATAATGTTGCATGTTTTAGAAAATTATTGACGTGGAGGAGCCGTGAACGTCCCCAAATCCCGAATTAGTGTTTTAAAGAAGCTTGTAATTCCTGGCGGCGGCCGCGTGCGCCCAGTGTTTAATTGAGAAAGTTTTATTTCCCTGAAATCTTCCCTGAAGGAGCCGCTGGTTTATTAGCAGCAGGCGAGTACACAGAGTACTCTCGTTGAACACTTACTGTCGCACTTACGGACATTAAACCTCCATATTCCTCCAAATCTGCTCTCTAATACCCCAGAAAATAGTCACTTTCTTTACATGGAGAATTACATTTAAATCCATCAGATCAGACTTACTTACATTTTGCTTCCTATTATTCTTTATTAAGACAATAACTTTCCCTCGAATATCCATAAATGTTTTCTTATCTTTTTTTTTATTTCTTAAGTAGCTCGCTCGCAGCCACAAGATTAAACTTCTGATTTTATTACCAGAAAAAGCAATTTCACAAACGTGCTTCCTTACTTCCTCTTGCTTAATTCTGCAATTGTATCCTGAAACGTTTATCCGGATGATGAAAGTTCACGTCTCATTAGCCGAAATCTGAACCTGCTTGTGTCCAGAAAGAGAAGTTTGCTTTGTTTTCAGGAGATGATTTTCAAAACGCTGCTTTTATTCTTCCAAAGTGTCAGAGTCAACTCGTCTCATCTGAGTTCTCTGGAAAATAACAAGCTTGTTTCATCCAAACTGCTGCGTTTGGTCGTAAAACTTTTGTCAGCAAAGTTGCTCTGTGACCGTCAGTTGTGATGCTGTGGTTTCCCGTGGCGATGTGCCGGCGCCGGCGAATTCCTGGATCAGCTGTTTTGTGTGTTTGTGTTGCGGCGAGGCAGAGAGTGGAGAATGACGGGAGGTTTCTGTGCCGCCGTGTTCTTTGTTTGCTCTGGTATTGACTTTGTGAAGTGGCGGCTTCATTGTCATGCAGGAGGAGCCGCCGTCCGCTCCGTCTCGGCTGCTGTCCGCCGCTGATTAGACTTGGCGTTAGCATTAGCATTAGCCCGCGCTCTATCTCCCTGTGGGCCTGTTGTCTCTTTTGGCTAGCGGCGGGGCGGGCTTGGCACGTTAGCCGCTAATCCAGACTGGATGCTAATGAACTCTGGCCGACGTCCACCTGCTTCCTGCAGCGACGTCTGTTTCTGTAAAGCCCAGCGGCTAACCGGCGGCTAACGGGCCAGCGCTCCGCCGGCCAACACGGCGGGCCGCGCCACCTGGGGGCCGTGGATCCTCTGCTAGCTGCTAGCCGCTAATAGCTCCACACTGATGGAATGTGAGAAACAGGCTGTGTGCTTTTACCGGAGGCACACACACTGCTTGAGCGATTTGATTGACAGCTGAATTTCAATGTAGCTAGTGGGCGTGGCTTCCCTGCCTGCAGCAGACACGCCCCCAGCTCCCAGAGTCACGAGAGTAAAGCATGATTTGACATACTAAACTACTTTTTCCAGCATTCAAATTTGGCAGGATGGTTATTAAGACATCTGTCTTTTATGTAACTGACTCTGAACACATATTTTCACTTTGATTCAACTTTAAAGAATCTAAAACACCACCATGGCGGCCATCTTTGTTTATTCATACAGATGGACAATTTGAGTTTGAAAGTAATAAGATTTCCACAGTGAGATGATCGGACAGTTTGTTGATTCAATAATAAAAGACGCATCTATAACATCCAATGATTCATGGAAACTGTCGTACCAACAACACAAGAGGTGCGGCAAAATGTAGAACTGAGGCCTGCTTCAAACCAACAACAATAACATTAAACAACAGTATGAAAGTATGAAAGAGAATGAAAAAGTGTGCATGAGAAGATTAAGACAATATCTATCAATATCTACATTAACTATAGCTTATCTTGGAGTGCAAAGTAATCAGTCCAGTTAACCAATGACACTCATTCCAACCATAGTCGATGTATTTTTTTAGTGTGCGCTCCTCTCCATTGTTGAGTCTTTGTATTCGTATAGAACGAGAAGTGTGAGACGGTGTGAAACAGTTCATGGAAGCCTTCGCCAAACAAACAAAAGGTAAAAGGAGTAAAATTAGCATGTGGCCCCGCGCCGGCGTCCTGGAAACGTCGTTGATGAAAATAAAACCTGCCGCAGCTTTTTCCTTCCCGGCTTTATTTAGACATCGCTCGTCCTCGCAGCAGCAGATGCTTCTCGCTCGCTCACGCTTATGCCGCCACCGCCGCCGCCGCCACCACCGCTGCCGCAGCAGCAGCAGCAGTCCATCAGCACTTCCCCTCCTCTATTGTTTCCAGACAATCAGACCCCCCCCCCCCCCCACCACACACACACACACACACCCATCACTGCATGTGACTATTTTTACTGCTTTGACACACACAGGAACACGGAGACACACACTCATACAGTGAAACTGATCCCAGAGCTGCAGACAGACGTTCAGAGCGCTGATGTGATTTATGGCCTCCATGTATGAAGCGGAGAGCCGGCGGGGTCGGGAGCCGTCAGGAGGAACGGGGGATGAGTCACTACACACACACACACACACGCTGTTGTTATTACGCTAAAAAGACGCCACGGCGCCAAGGGGGACGCACTAATAAGAAACGTACATGCGGCACGTCACAGCTAACGCTCTTATTCCCAATAATCCCAAATCAAAAACATGTCCGACCAGGAGCTGAGTGCAGGAACCTTGTCATGACTGTGAATGTGTGTGTGTGTCTGTGTGTACGCCTATGTGTGTGTGTTTGTGTGTGTGTGTGTGTGTGTGTGTGTGTGTGTGCGTGTGTTTGCGTGTGTACATGTGTGCGCATTACAACTGTAAATAGAATGTACAATAGCCAATTATAATCCATCAAATGCACCTACAATAATCCTGTTCAGTAGGATAAATAATCTGTGTGTGTGTGTTTGTGTGTGCGTGCGTGCGTGTGTGTGTATCTGCAGTTGCACAGATAAAGGACGAGCACTGCGCTGAAAATCAGGTGTCCTCATGATGATCGATAATTGATTAGTAATCTGGTCTGGATTATCTGTCATGTCACACACTGAGTGTCCCCTGATGCTCAGGGGCCCCAAAATAGAAAATAAATATTCATCAATAGTTTTTTGCAGAGCAAAACAGCAAATGCAATATTCCCAAAGTCAATTGAGGATTATTTCTATTATGGTGAAGAATCTGAATTGCAAGAATAAAGTAAACACATTTACACACACACACACACACACATTCAGAGGCGCGTGGAAAGAGAGCAGTGGTGGGTTTGGAATGAGGGATTGGGGTTAAAGGTGAAACTGAAACTGACTGTGTGTTTGAGGCGAAGGGATACACACACTCACAAACACACACACTCACTCACTCACACTCACAAACACACTCACACTCACAAACACACACACGTCAAGCTGATCGCCTCTCTTGACTCGCCGCCTTTCAGAGTGTCTGAATGAAGTCGCTGGAGATTGATGAAAACACCCTGTCATCCCTGTTTGAAGTGTGTGTGTGTCAATGTGTGTGTCAGTGAGTGTCGTCAGCGCGCGCACACACACACACACACCCTCTGCCACCTCCTGACCTCAGCGAGGGAATATCAACCTCCTCATAGTCTGTGTCCCTAGTCTGCTTGTGTGTGTATGTGTGTGTGTGTGTGTGTGTGTGTGTGTGTGTGTGTGTGTGTGTGTGTGTGTGTGTGTGTGTGTGTGTGTGTGTGTGTGTGTGTGTGTGTGTGTGTGTGTGTATGTGCGCGTGTGTGCGTGCGTGCATGCATGCGGGCGTGTCTGTGTGTGTTTGGAGAAATACAGAGGGAGGGTTATTGACAGTGATGAATTTGCAGCTGTGTAACTTGACTTTACATTTTGGTGTTTATGTTTTATTACGTTTTGGTGGGTGGAGCCTATTTAGCTAACGGCACTGACAGTGATGTCATTTTGTAGTTTAATTCACGCGCAGTGTCGGCCTGCTCTCTTGTATTTCATACTGACTTAAGGCGGACTGATTTGTAAGGTGTACAAGTGAGAGAACTCTCTGTATTTTTTTACAGCCAGAATCAGACTGTTAATCAGAGCAGCAAGTACACAATGCAACAACTGTAAACAAAGGACGAGAAAACAGTTCACTCGGTAATTGAACATCAGATTAAATACAAAATGATAAGACACAGGAAAATAAACAATACTTACAAAAAAAAGAAGCAATAAAAAAAAAAAAATTGCTGAAATAATATAAATAACTGTAACAATGTTTGGCTCCGCCCAATGTGGTCGCTCACACTCTGAACAACTTCTCACACTCTTTGTTTTAGTCTTTGATCACTGTCTGCCCCCCCCCCACGCCCCCCATGCTTTCAGGCCCCTCAGTGTTTCGTTTTTACTTCAAATCAACACGTGTTCACATGTGGGAGAGAAAACACAAACCCAACTTCTTCTTTGGTGTTTAAATTAACTTTGTGAGTTTGAGGTTTCTGCTCACTCACTCACACATGCACACACACACACACACACACACACACACACACACACACTCACACTCACAGAGTCAGGGAGGAGGCGGAGGTTCGGTGTGTCTGACACCTGCGCCGGCTCTTTTAATCATGTCACTCTGAAATAAAGTGATGTGTGATGTGATTCCGCTGCTCTGTTTCCATAATTTGATTTCCTGACTTCACTCGCTCGTTACCGTCTCTCGACTGGCGCCAAATTAGGAGGAAACAGTCAAAACTTCTTATAGAAAACTATAAATCAGCTTTTTTTTTTTTCTCTCTACAGTGTGTGTGTGTGTGTGTGTGTGTGTTCAGGCCGGACGAGCAACCCACCCCCCCAAAAAAAAAATCAAAACCAAATTTCCTCCTCCTCCTCCTGTTCTTCTTTATCATTCCACCTTTCTCTCATTCTTTCATCCTTCCCTGCTCCGTCCTGGCGCCAATTATAACCGGCTGCAGAATTCCGGAGGAGGAGTGGAAGGAGGGAGGAGGAGGAGGAGGAGGAGGAGGAGGAGGACAGGAAGGGGGAGGTGTTTTTAGGGATTAGCATACCGGAGCTGTCAGCTGTAAATCACTTCATTCCACTTTTCTCTTTCTGCCTCGATGGAAAAGTTTTCCCTGCTCGCGGAAGCTGGAAAATGTGACTTAAAAGACGGACGGATGTTTGTTTACCTGAACTGCAAACTGTCAGACGCTAATGTGCTAATGGAGGATAACGGAGTACTAATACAGTCAGAAACAGAATCAACGTAAATATGTAGAAAGACTATGTTCATCATCTGCAGCCAGAGGAAGTTGAAGTTGAACAAAAATCCGTTTTTTTTCTCAGAGTAGATGATAATATTGATAATAATCTAAATCATGTTTATTAGAATGATACATGTTGAAGAATATGAGGGAGAACAAACAAGTAGAAGAAGAAGAAGAAGAAAGTACTTTTGAAATGTAGTGACTAAATATAAAAATCATATAAATGTGAAAATATAAATATGAAAAAGATATTTATAATGTTTTTTAGAAATGTTTAGACATCGATGCTTCAGTCGGAACTGTGTGTGTGTGTGTGTGTGTGTGTGTGATCTGTTCCTCTCTGTAACTGGGACACAGTTTCCTGAAAGATGATGCTGAATATTTTACAAGCCAGCAAACTTGATTCTCTTCACCTCTGTGGTTTCAGGTGGGAATCTGAAAAGAGCAGTCACTCACACACACACACACACACACACACACACACACTCAGCTGTGATGTCATAGAGGAAGTCACATGCTGATGATGATTTTCATGAGAGATAATGAAAAAAGGCCCACCCCATGTGTGTGTGTGTGTGGGGGGGGGGGGCTCCTTCTTTCCTTCGTTTGTGGGTGAGTTTGAGAGCTGCGTGAGGGAGCAGCGAGGCAGCAAATTGAAAAATACAAACCCAAGAAGAGATTTATTCAACTTCATTTGGAGTGTGTGTGTGTGTGTGAGAGAGAGAGGTTGCGTGCGTGCATGTGTGCTGAGTTCTTTCCTTTGCTGCGTCAGAGTCTCTGTCACTGTCAGCTTTGAACACAACAAACACACATCTACCACAAAGTCGACAGCTATCTTGTGTGTGTGTGTGTGTGTGTTTGTGTGTGTGTGTGTGTGTGTGTGTGTGCGCGTGTGTGTGTGTGTGTGTGTGTGTGTGTGTGTGTTCGTTCGTTCGTAGTTTACCTGAGGACATGGCGCGTGTATGTGTGCAAGTTGTGAGTTACTGCTCCATGCTCACTGCCAGCATAACACTGGATTCACTGGCCCATTGGTAACACACACACACACACACCTGCAGGGCAGAGGAATGCAGACGTGCAACTAAACTCCGGGAACCAGATGAGAGACTCAGCTGACCTGTTTCGTGTGTGTGTCTGTGTGTGTGTGTGTGTGTGTTTGTTGACACTAATGTAGTGATGCTGAGTGACACATGCAGTAATACAGCGTGTTTTCATTGAGTGAAGGTTGCTGCAGGCTCCGCCCTCAGTTTGCAGGCTCCGCCCTCAGTCTGCAGGCTCCGCCCTCAGTCTGCAGGCTCCGCCCTCAGTCTGCAGGGTGCTGCTGGAACCATCGAGGGTTCCTCATTTGATTTTGATAGTTTGTTTATTACTGGTTTAATCTATTTATTCTTAGTGTCTTTTTGGACCTGCTGCTCCACTCGCCATAAAAACAACCAAACATCGCCCCCTACTGGTCGGTCACGGCAAGATTATCTTAAAATGTGGTGATCTGGAACCCCATGTAACTTAGCGCAGCTTACTAACGCTCTAAGTTCTCTGATGGATGCGGGCGGAGCTAGAAAAGGTTTGCTACGATTCAGCTCAAACTCCCTTTGGGCGCCGCGGAGACGCTGTGACCTGCAAGTTTTATTTAGGTTTGAAGCGTTTTACGTTAAACTGTGATCGCCTCAGGGGACGAATAAAGGTTCTTTTGAATTTGAATGTGAACATGAAGCGCGGGGAGGATTCTGTTTACGTGGATAATTAATTTATTGTGGTGTGACGATCCACCGAGCCCAATTGGATTTAATTGGATTGGATTGAGATGATCAATGATTGTCACAGTCTGATATGTTTTTTAATCACACACAAACACACACACACACACTCAAACACGTATATACACACACACACACACACTCACATTCACAGACTTTATGAGGAACTGTCTTGCTTACATAGAATTACGTCACAGATTCTTTTTTTCAGCCTCCAGCCGGCGCACTCCCCCTTGTGTGTGTGTGTGTGTGTGTGTGTGTGTTTTGCATATTTTCCGTCCGCCCGATGGGACCTCATTTTCCTGCTTCATTGGGGATCAGGTGGAAACTTTACATGGAAGAAACATTGTGTCGGTTTGAAGCCGGCCGCCGCTCACACACGGCTGCTTTCCTTCATTTCCCTGATTCATTTTCTCGGAGTTCTTGCAAATTTCTTGCTGCTGATGAAGTCGCTGCATTTGTTGGTGCTTTTTAAAACACGAGAACCTGCTGCTCCCACGACGAGCACGAGCAAGAAGCAGCAGGAACAGGAAGTACAACACGAGAACAAGAGTCGAGAAAATAAGAGTTTCAGTTACTGATGCTTTGATCGATCAAACTAGCTTTTGTTGATTGATTCAGTGAGATAGTGCTGGGTTGAGGTGAGGCACAGTGTGTGTGTGTGTGTGATATTTATATTGATAGTATAAATGGAAACACACACACACACACCTGCTCTGCTCGGTGCAGCAGGCTGCTTCGTACAGCGAGCAAATCACTGCCTGCAGCGTTGCACTCGCAACCTCCACTCAGAGAGAGAGAGGGAGAGAGAGAGAGAGAGGGAGAGAGCGAGAGAGAGGAGTTGTTTGGGAAATAAAGGTGGAGAGCGAGAAAGAGCGAGTGCATGTTTTGGCTCCAGGGCAGTTAGTCTGCCATTTCACTGAGAGATGATCCACACACACACACACACGCGCACACACACACACGCACCCGGCCCTCCACCATCACAGCTAAATGATGTGAGCCTAATCCCTCACCCCGCCCTCCGGCCGCCGCCTCGTCCTCTCCTCTTTTATTATCACCAATCACAAATTTGCCTCCAGGTTTTTCCTATTTTTCTCTGTCCGTCCTCCGCATTCAGAGCTCGACTCCCCAAACACCCCAGACTCACTCAGACTCGCTCAGACTCGCTCAGACTCAGCCAGACTCACCCAGACTCAGAACCATCGAGTACTTGTTTATTCTGCAAAAGAGCTTGAATCAAATGTGAGTCCGACTGCTCTGTGAGGAGAAGCTCTTCCTGTTCTCAGGGCTGGTCGATATATGCATATAAAAAATGTGTTATTGATAAAATGTTTTAAAGGATATGAAATGAGACCATATCAATTCTATTGTTCATAGCCCTCCACAGTATATTTGTTCTAAAAGGAGAAGAAAATCTGTAATTTGATTTGAATAAGCCATTCAGTTGTCAATCTAAAATAAAAAGATTGACAGATATTTTACTTTTCTTATATTTATTTTTTTTTTTTAAAGATTGGCTTTTTTCTTTTTTTCGTTGAAAGTGTGTGTTGAACAGCTGAGCTGAAATAGCTGGTTTCAGTAAAACTACTTGTGACATGTTAACTTTGACTGAACATTTAGCTCACTTTGTGGGATATAGATCAGGATATACATCGTATATTGATGTTCATCTTAGATATATGGGGATATGATATCGTCAACAAGGTGATGCAGTAGATCACTGTTATCTAATGCTGCATTTCCACCGTATAGTTCCAGCTCTACCCTGCTTTACTCTGTTCTACTCTACTCCACTCTGCTTTGGCCTGTTTTCACTGCCAAAAAGGTGCTTTTTTAGTACCAGGTACTGAGGCGGTGTGAGGAGCTCCAGGTACAGCTGTTGTGTCACAGCACAAACACACACACACACACACACACACACACACCCACGCTGCCCCGCTCAGCATGAGTGTGTGCAAACGTTCCCACATCGAATACTTTTGCTTAAAATACCCGTCGTCGCTTCCCTGGCGGCGATAATAAGCACAATCTGCGAGCGGAGGAGGCCTTTACGTCCTCGCCACAGTCGGAGAGTCCTCGCAAAGATGGAGAGACGCAAACACACACACGCGGCCGTGCTCCGCCTATTTTTCCAGCCCTCATTCATTCTCCGCTCGGATTCTGTGCGGAATTATCGGAGGCAGCCGCTCTTCACGTGGGCCGGCGTGTGTGTTGGTATGTGTGCACATGCATACTTGATAAGGACAGACTTTTTATAAGCATGCACAATGCAGCCTCACACACTCTTATCTCCCACAGAGGGAGGTAATGAGGATCTCTCTCACACACACACACACACACACACACACACAAACACACGCGCTCGGTTATCGCACTCTTCGTGTCTCGGCTGACAAACAGCCAGCGAGGCGTCGTGCGTTTCTCCTCTCGCTGGTTTTTAATCATCTTCTGAACACTGTGGCCCAGTGACGGTGCCGCCTCTTCTTCTTCTTCCTCTCCTCTTCTATCACCTCCAGCAGGACGGAGAGGAAGAGGAGGAGGAGGTGGAGGAGGCCTGCGCTCTTTATCTACCTCCGCTTCCTGCTGCACCTCCTCCTGCTTCTCTTTTGAGGTTAATTGGTTTGGAATAAAGCAGGTGTGTGTGTGTGTGTGTGTGCATGTGTGCGTGCGTGTACACTTCCCTCTGGGGTGCAGCGGCGCCCTCTATGGCAGCTGGTGGCGACTACACAGTATAAGCGTGGTGTATGCAGTCCATCTGCGTTAGCTCAATGGGGTGTAAAGCGCGATCAAAGTGAGGCGCTCGGCTTCGTTAGCAGCCTCTTAATTAGTCATAGGTGTGTTAACGAGGGTTCAGCCAACCAGTAACGACCAGTAAGGACCAGTGGAGCCTCACAGATCATCAGTAGCGGCTAAATCTGTCAACACAGAGATGATGTTGGTGTATCTAATGAGCATCTGTCGGTTATTTGTTTTTTCCAAGCGGTGCATCAGGAGAGGACGCGGGCGAGTCACCTGATGCATGATGGGAAAGTCACAAAGGTTCAGGCCGATTCTCAATACCCGAACTTGGGAAGCACAGACTCGCCTTCTTGGTAGTTCAGACTTGCAAGTTGTCGCCGCGAGTAGAGACTACCGAGCACGGGAGGACGGGGGGACGGTAGTTCTGCTATTGGAACAGCAGCCTACTCAATGACGTCACCATCTCACGATGAAAAGCATTCTGGGTAATTTGCTGTGAAAATTCTGCAAGAGTCAGCTCCGGAGCAGACTCGGTAAAGTGGGAGTATCGGGGCGGCTCAAGTTGACATCCGGGGATTTGGTCTCTGCTTGGTCAGATGCCAAGTTGAGGATTGGATCCTACTTGGGCTCCGACTGATGACGGAGCACCAGTTCGCGAGGACGGGAGGATAGACGAGGACGGGGATTGAGAATCGGCCTCAGTTTGTCTGCTTGTGGGCGTGGCTCTCCTTGAAGAGTGTTAGCGTTTCAGTTGCTCCTTTGGAGAACCTCAAACATGTGACAAGTTGGAGGGGTTTCAAAATCTCCTGGAGTGCAGGATAAGTTGGGGTTCCATCACAGCAACTCTGAGGCTGTTACTTTAAGAACAAAGAGTTGCGTGGCTTTGCTTTAATGTTTTGTGAGATTTTGAGAAGAAAAGACCCAACCTAAACATGCAAAAGTATGTTCATAATCTGCATTCCGAGAAACTTACCTACTTAGGTGTGTGTGTGTGTGTGTGTGTGTGTGTGTGTTCTAGTCATACTCGTACTGTAAATACGTGAGCTGAAGTAACAAAATTCCCATTAATAATTTCACTTAACGGTGTGAATGACAATAAAGCAAGTCTAAGTTGTGTGTGTGTGTGTGTGTGTGTGTGTGTGTGTGTTTGTGTTCGCTGTGAGAATGTTGTCCTTGTCAGCCGCTGCATCTCCAGCCCCCAAACATGTATAATGGACGCCGGCGTGTTTGTAACGCCTGTTTGAAGGTCTCTTATTATCTATTCAAGGAAAGCGCGCTCATCACGCCGCCTTTAATCGGCGGCAAACTGTTAGCGCTGCACTTTGACGGAAGTTAGCGAGCGCTCCTCGCCGCCCGCCGCCGACCAAACGCACACTTTTATGTAAACGCGGGAGGAGGTGTGATGAAGCGTTTTTCCTTGAAGAGGGAAGAGCTGACCTTCATTAGCGAGGGAAGCGGATCCATGAATATGCCGCCGCCCAAACGGCAGAATTAACGGCCGCCGTAACTGGAACGGCAGCGAGCCGGCAACATGTAATTTCCGCCGCTGTAAAATTAACCCAGATGAAACAAAAGGACGCTTGTTTTTATTTATTTATTTCTCTTCCTACATAAAGAGGAGATGCAGATTAAGAGGAAGGAGGATGAGCTGCCAGAAATAATCACGCCCAGGAAGCAGCCGCTTTGCTGGCGACCAAACGCTTTAGTTGCTTTATTCCATCACAACGTCGGCAAGCTGCTTTTATCTACGAATGGATAGGCTCCGCCCTCCGTTTCAGTTATGCTCTGGGAAATGGTACAGCTGCCACCCAGTGTTCAAAGTGTGCATGGCAGCTAAAGCTTCAGCAAAGATGGCGAGCATCAGGATTCTGCGTGTTTACTTTAAAGATGGAGAATGAAACATGGATGTTTGAGAGTAAAACCGAAGCCAGAAGCTCCGACGCCATCAGCTGTTTTGTTTTAATTGGTAAATGGGAGGAGCCTAAGCACAGCAAGGTGGGGGCGGGGCGGGCGGGGTCTGAGCTTGATCTGGATGTTTCTCTTTGGTCTTCCCCTCTTATCTGCTCCCAAACTCCCATGATGCAATGTGGCAATCTCCCATGATGCAACCTGCTGAGGTGACAGTAAACAAACAAACCAAAAAACATCCGATTTGATTCTGATGTCTCACACACGTGCACACACACACACACACACACACACACACACACAAACACACACACACACACACACAGATGTATTCCCCAGTGCTGATTTGGTAACATGGAAGCAGGAAATGGTTTATTAATAACACAAACCGCCGCGTTTAGCCGGGCCGCTCCTCTGAGCACGCAGGTCTGAGCGGCGCCACCAGCGCTCCGGTGGGCCGGCTCCGATCCCGCCGCTTGGAGAAGGAAGCGTTTGTTCTTTGTGAGTGTGTTGAGTTTTGTTTGTGGTGGGAATCCTGTAAGAGGGGGGAAACAAACAAACACACAAACAGAAAACCCTGGCTGCTCCTCAGTGAGGCGCTTCTATCGCTTCCACAGAAGAGGTTTTTTTTCCTTATGTTTGTGTGTGTGTGTGTGTGTGTGTGTTTGTTTGTTTGCTCACAGAACAGGTGTTTAAACACAATTCAAACAACCGCATTTCGCTGCGACAACGCTTCCTACTTTGCTTTGACACAGTCGCTGAAAAACGCCAACAAACGCTGAGTGTGCGTGCCGACACCGTTACCATGGCAACACTTCCAAACAACCCACGAGGTAGAAGGCAACATGACACCTGTGGTGACTCGTGGCCACAGCGGGGGAAGGTTAAGCTGAAGACATTCCTCTAGTCATCGTTAGAGGTAGAAGAAAAAAATACACGATATTGAAAAAACCCACAAAGTAAGTAAGTGAGTTAAACTACACGAGTCTGAAGCTTCATTAAAGTACGTTTTTTTACACAAAAGTGCACCCGTCATTTAAAGGACATTTTTCCAGCTTTGATGAGCAGAGAAAACATTTCCAGGGAGGCAAAGAAAGAAAGAGTGAAGTGTTTTACAGCCGTCTGTGTTTCGAGCACTGTGGCATCAGATATTGAGGAGAACCTTCACAAAGTGACTTCAGAGTCTCCTTCAGACATGTGTTGCGGTCGCCATGGTGACGTCCGCCCACCTGCAGGCCTCAGACGCTTGTTTTGTCCTTTGACTTTCGCCTGCGCGTCTCTTTGAGGCTGAAAACCCAGAGGTGTCGGTGCCAGTGACTCGCCAAGCTGCCTCACACAAGCCTTTATTCACACACACACACACACACACGCTCTGATCTGACTGCTCGGCCTCAGACGGGCCGAGTGTTTGTCCTGAGAGGAGGCGGAGGTTCTGATGTCTCTGACACTTTGTGTCTGCCGGCATCGAAGGAGAAGCTCCACAAGGCGCTCAGCACCATCACGCAGCTCTCAGGCCCTCACACACACCTGTGGGTTGCTGGTTTGAATCCAGCAGGATGAGATGGAGCTGTGTGTGTGTGTCTGTGTGTGTGTGTGTGTGCGTGCGTGTGCTGGTGTTACTGGTTCCAGGATGGCTGACAGCGACTAGTTTCCATGGTGATAGAATGTCTGCTGAGCAAGGGATGCTGCAACCGTCTATCAGCCCGGGCCAGTCAGGTGTGTGTGTGTGCGTGTGTGTGTGAGAGACTAAAATGTTTGACCGTGCTTCATGTGCATTTGAATTAGGCCACACATTTGTTTGCCGTGTATGTGTGTGTGTGTGTGTGTGTGTGTGTGTGAGAGAGAGACGTCCAGCGTCCCTGCAGCGCCACAGGGAGGCTAATTGTGTTTTAATTACAAAACCATCAAACTGGTCCGACAGCAGCTTCCACCCCCAGAAAGACGCTAAATGGAGCAGTAAACTGTGTGTGTTTGTGTGTGTGTCTCTTTGTGTGTGCGTGTGTGTGCCACCCTGCTGCTTTGAAGCCAAAAATCACAGACGTCTGAATCCAAACTGCAGAATACGTCTATTCATGAAGTGTTTAATCAGTCACGCTGATGCTCAGACTTCACACCGCAGATGGACAAAGTGTGTTAGCGTTGCCATGGCAATATAGGCAGAGCTTGTAGCGTCTGTCATTGAGTCTCATGGCTCTCACCTGCCATTTCTGCAGTGAAAAAGTTTGACTCTGTAGGTTGTTCGCATCTCAAATGCGGCTCATGAAAGTTTGAAAGTGGGCGTCGGCCTCCTCGAAGTTGGAGTGGAAAACTCTTCCATTAGTTATCAGGAGATGACAGAGAATCGCATAAACGCACCTAATGAGATTTAAAAAGATTCTGTAGTTTGGAGGAATCTCACTTTTCACTTGAGAAACTCGTATATGTTCTTAAGGCTCCATGTCGAGAGTCAGATAACCATCAGGAGATCATCAGCCTGCAGACGGACCGGGGGGAGGTTCTCACAACCAATCAGCCGCTGGTCGCAAAACAAGCCAGACACACACACACACACACACACACACACACACACACAATGAAAGTATGGCCATAAATTGAGAGGAGATCAGAAGCGGTGTGATGTTTAGATCAAGTGATGGCAGCTGTTTGATCTGCGAGTGAAGAACAGAGGGATGAAAGTCGCAAAGCGTCTAAGCGACTTCTTTAGAGTTATTTTAAAGTTGATGCTTCTTTAATTATTTAAAACTAACCGCCTTTTCTTTCTTTTTTTTTTTCTCCCCCTCGTCTGCCCATCGCAGCTCCCCCACCGCCGGGTCACCTTCTCCACAGCCAACCAGGCGCAGGACCTGCAGGACGCGTCCCAGCACAGCTACTACGACAGCGGGCTGGAGGAGTCGGAGACGCCCAGCTCCAAGTCCTCGTCGGGGCCGCGGATCGGACCGCTGGCGCTGCCCGAGGACCACTACGAGAGGACCACGCCCGACGGCAGCATCGGGGAGATGGAGCACCCGGAGAACGGTAAGACCAGCCCCCCCTCCCCAATCCCCCCCACCCCACCGCCCCGCCCATCCATCCGTCAAAAACACACACACTGTACAGCGCACATACTCAGTGTCAGCAAGTGTTTGTAATCAAATTCCCACAATACCCGGTGCTGCTGCGTACACCTCCGCTAAAGAGGTGTGTGACCTCACCCAAGCACAGCACGATCAATATGCAACATAATCAACTCCCCCGGCTTTAACCAATTAACATCCCAATTATGTAAATCATAGCTGGCGCCGACCCTCCGTCAGCTCCACTTATGGATCCACCGAGGAAAGCTAGTGGAGAAACAAGCCCCCCCCCCCACCCCCTGCTGTTAGCCTGTTAGCGCACATCTGCTTACATTCCACACAGATAATGATGCTAGCAGGTTGTGGCAGCACGGAGTGCTGTTAGCCAGTTAGCCACCATGCTACTGATGCTAACCCCCTTTTGCTAGCTGCTGCCTCTGACGCGCCTGATCGACTGTATGTTGCTGAAAGGTTTGAACGATGCTAACGATGCTACATCACCATAGTGATTTGTTTACCCTCTTTGCTTTGTTTCTTGTTTTGAAATTATTGTTTACTTTTTTTTTTAGCTTAATCTCCATAATGTTGTCTCTTACTTTTTTGCCTTATTTGCACAAACACAAAACTGAGAGCTAGCGAGCCAGTTATTTTCTCTGTACAACCACCAAGTTTATGTGATCACTGGCATTAGCCGGGCGATGTCTTTGACCTTTTTCTGTTCGTTTTTGTGCATAAACACAAGAAAAAACCGAGACATTCAAACTAGCTCCTTCCTGCTCACAGAACAAACCACGCTCATAAAGCTCAACCCTCGGCCTTTGCTTTGAGCGAGGCAGGAAGAAAACAGCTAAATACATTTGCTGAGGCGTATTATGGTTTTAGCGACGCGAAAAATAAAAAGCCTGACTTTGATGCTTTTATATGTAAACAAGCAGCTTTTAAACAGGAAGTTAAAGCGGAAATGAAGCCGGAGAGAAGCGATGTGCGGGCGCAGCAAGGTGGCCTGACAGTGATACAGCCGCTCTGCAGCTGCTACTTTAGGGGCGATAGCGTTCATTAGCGTTCATTAGCGTCCACGCCGAGCCAGCGCTCCCACCGTCACACTCTCACAGGCATCAAACTGGCTCGGCGCGTCCACACTCGGCTCGCGCCTCGGCTCTCTTTGCCACGTTCCTTAAAGACTTGAAGGAATGTCGCTAATTTATGCAAATTTATCCAAAAGGAAAACATAAAACGTGCTTATATAATTAAAGCTGCTGAGTTACAGTAACGAGGTGTCGGCGCCTCGTACCTGCGCCGGTATGGAAATGAGCGGCTGATCTACGGCCGCCGCTGCTTTTATTGACTCTGAATGCTCGGATTCCCCCCGGAATGAATAAAGCACTTCATTTACCTATTTTCTTGAGCCAAATGATTCATTAGACACAGATCTAAACACACCGCCGCCACGCTACTCCTCCTCTATTTCTTCCTCTTCTTCTTCTTCGTCTCTCTTCGGTTTTTTCCCTCCTTGTTACATCACTGTTCTACTTTGGCTGTTAACGCCTCGTTACCACTTATGCCAATTAAACTAACTGAAGTGAAATAGTAGCAACTGGCAAAAAAAAAAACAAAAGAAAAAAAAGGGGAAAAGGGAGAGAGAGAGGGCGAGAGAGGTTCAGTGTGAATGTGGTCTCTTATGAGGACTGACTCTCTCTCTCTCTCCCTCCCTCTCTCGACCCACAGGTCGTACGTATGCCGTCTGTAAACACAATTATTCACAGCTGCTCGCACGCCCACAGGCTACTGCCACCCTGCCTGTGTGTGTGTGTGTGTGTGTGTGTGTGTGTGTTTGATAGCGATAGAGTGTGTAAGTGGTTGTATCTTGGCGAGCACGGCGGAATGAGGTCAGGGTTATGTGTGTGTGTGTGTGTGCGTGCATGTGTGTGTGTTGCAGCATGAGGAGATGGTGCTGTTGTACAATCTTCCACTTTGATGGTCAAACATGTTTTAGCTGCAGGTATTTTCTCAAAGAAGTGTGTGTGTGTGTGTGTGTGTGTGTGTGTGTCACCAGCAGAGAGGTCAACAGATTACAGTTCTACTGAGGATTAACACACCGCTACAAATACACTTTCCTCTCTGTCAGTGTGTTCAGAGTTGCTCCTCACTGACGCCGTGACATCCGATCCACCATGGACACATACACACACACACACACACACACACACACACACACACACACACACACACACACATGCAGTTGCTTCCTCACGAGTTGAACACGTTTAGTTCTATGACTGAAGTTTGCTGGTTTCATCACGTTTACAGTCACATGATAACATGTGTGTATCTACATCTGCATAGCAACTGTAACCATGACAGTTTTCAATCAGTGGTCAATCAACATAAACTGGCCAATCAGGCGCGAATCGTGGCAGTAAACGAGCGTCCGAGGCGGCGGCCCGGCCTGCTCAGTTCCGTCTGCTCGGCCTCAGTCGGGTTGTGAGCAGCAGCGGGAAGCGAGCGAGCGGACCGCCGGCTTTATCTTCACCCTCCTTGGTAATTTCACCTCCACTTTTCTGCAAATCCAACAACTGTCATTTAAATCTCCTCGTGTGGCTCCGCCCCCTGCTCCTCCTCGCCTTATTAAAGCCTCCTGCTGTTCGCAGCTCCTAACCTGAACATCAGGTGACTTTATGTGCCGGAGGAAGAAAAAAAGCAGCTGTGTTTCTGCTGCTGAAGAGCTTCCAGTCGTCCCTGATGCAGTTTGGCTGCAACTGCACCTGCTTTTATAGGTGGATTATAAACACACACTCACATAATCTGGACATAATCCAGATGTAATCTGGATGCTCATGACGTGTGACCTCATGGGCCGACTGTTTCATCACCAAAAGACTTCAGAAGTGTGTGTGTGTGTGTGTGTGTGGGGGGGGGGGGGAGTCTGATTAATGAAGAGATGAAGGGAAAATTCAGGTTGTCTGTTTTTTTTTTGTCGTGTTGCGGTTTCGTAATCCTAATTTTCTCAGTCTTCAGTCAGGCTGCATCACATGGTGGGAAAGTGAATCCTTTTATGAACATGCAGACTCATTTCTAAAAATTCAAAAAGACACTTATTTTTAAATTACAAAATACAATGGCAGCAATAGATTTTCAAATAAAGGAATTTAAGACAATTTTAGCTTCTCAATCGAGTCAGAGTGCAGAGTCTCGTGGTTATATAACGACAGCAGCTGTTTCTCTCTTCGTGTTTTTTTTTGTGACCTTTTTTAAAGCTTTTAACATTAAATTTGCCGTGTGAGTTTTCATGTTAGAATCTGCTCCACCAGCATCTCAGCTGATTCCTTCAATCATTCATGTGGAAGTGTCGACATAAATAACTCAGAAATGATTTTGTGCGCGTCACGTTTATTTGCAGTTTTTTCCCGCTGCGCTCGGCGTCGCGCCGCCTCGTGTGAGCTGCTGGATGTCGGATCTCCCGCGGGACAAAGAATCCGTCTCCGTGGAAACAAGCTCCCAAAGCTCCACAACTGCTTTTTTAACACTTTTTTTTACAGCTTGCGTGCCGCTGAGCGGCCGCGGGCGGGCCCTCGGCCCCGAGTCCGGCCAATCACTGAGAGCCAGAGTCGGCGTCGGCTTCAGACCGCAGCTAATGGAATCAATAGACTCTTAATATTCATCCGCGCAGGTAAAATGAAATCAGCGTGAGAGTCGGGCGTGGATGCCAACGCGCTACTTTGATCAGAAGCTAAACACAGACGCTAAAAGGACTTTAGGCAAAACTACTCGAGGAAATTAGCCTGACAGCAGCCGGGCTGATTAAAAGGTTTTAGAATCGGGCGTAAACGGCCAGAACACGATTAACAAAGAGCGTCTGTCTCCCGCCGAGACGTCCAGCGCAGATCAAACCCGCAGAGCTGCTGCTCGCCGACGCCACCCGGCCTCAGACGGGAGGAGAGACAGCCGAACAAGGTCGTCTCTGACAAACACAGTGCTAAAACGACATGCTAATGCTTAATTTATAATATAATATAATATAATATAATATAACATAACATAATATAATATAATATAATATAATATGATATAATATAATCCTTCTTGTTGATTTTCTCCCTCAGAAATGCAGTCAGACTTTCATCTATTGAATTAGTTTTATTCAAAGACAAATCAAATCTATGAGAAATGAAATGGACTCTTATTGCTGTAATTTGTTGTGACTCGCTCCCTCGCGCAGCTTTGCGTTTATATTAATCTTCCTCTGAAGCTCCCGTCAGCTGAGAGCGACCGGCCGTATTCAAATCCCCATTTTAAAGAAATGAAGATCTGCCGCTCGGACGCACGTTGATGCCGCAGACAAAGCCGAGCCGGTTCCAAAGACGAGACGATCAGGCCATAGCGGAGCAGATCAG
>CAESWR010000398.1:367118-372118 GCA_903171835.1 Mullus surmuletus
AACTGGGAGTGTAGACAAGGAGGGGGGGGTTGCCAGTGGGATTTCAGAGCATTTGTGTTTATGTGTGTGTGTGTGTGTGTGTGTGTGTGTGTGAGCGTGTGTTTCTCTTTCTGTGGTGACAGAGAGAGATGAGGAGGGGGAGAACGGGAGGCAGAAAACGGCCGAGAGACAGTAGAGATGAATTAGAGAGAGGCGAGCTGCTGCCTGACACTGATGGTGGATAGATAACAAGATGTGTGTGTGTGTGTGTGTGTGTGTGTGTGTGTGTGTGTGTGTGTGTGTGTGTGTGTGCGTGTGCGTGTGCCTGCATGCTTGCATTTGTGTGTGCGCACGCACATGTGGATGCATCCAAATCCAGTCGGCTCTAGATGAAACCCCACATACCCCACACACAGAGACACACACACACACACACACACACACACACTCATACACGCACACACACACTCATACATACACACACACACGCTCATACACGGACACACCCATAAGCGCGCACACACAATTTCAGTCTCTTTATCTGCTGATTGCATCAATCTGAGAACTGTAGTAATCACTGAGCAAACACACACACACACACACACACACACACACACACACACACACACACACACACACACACACATACACTGTCAAACATGCTGAGCGGCGGAGCATCAGTAAGGTTTTTTTGTTCTTCTGTCTTAATCAGCCACCAGTTTGATTTTCCAGATAAAAATGTTCTAGCTGCAGCAAGACGCAGGATAACGTCTGCAGCGTACGTGCATGTGTGTGTGTGTGTGTTTTTGCAGGTGTGTGTGTGTGCGCTTATGTAAAGCCGAGTTACGCTGGTTTCCTTTAAAATGGAAACTTTCGCACTAGGGCTGCGTGTTAAGCAAACGTGTGCAGTGACAAACACTCCTGTCAGAGTGAACACCTGCTACTTGTCGGCTGGTGTATGTGCATAACACACACACACACACACACACACACTCAAACGTGGCGGTAAAAGGAGGCGAGTTCCTTCATGAACCTGCAGGGACTAATTTGAGCGGCATGACAGCGCTCACATCCTCGCCTCCCAAACGGTGGAGGCGCGAAAACACACTCCTCAAATTCACGAGAACACACACTCCCCAAGTACGTGAGAACACACACTCTTCAAGTGTGCGAGAACACACACTCAAGTAAACGACAACACACTCTCAAGTAAACGACAACACACACTCCTCAAGTACACGACAACACACACTCCTCAAGTACAGGAGAACACACACTCCTCAAGTACGCGAGAACACACACTAGTCAAGTGTGCGAGAATACACACTACTCAAGTACACGAGAACAAACACTCTTCAAGTACGTGAGAACACACACTCATCAAGTATAGAAACCCGCAGGGAAGAAAGATGGAGAGAAGCCAAAGTACACCCAAATGTATTTTTTTACTCATGAAATGGTGCGATGTTGCCGAAATCAAAAATCAAAAAGTGATGAATGGGTTGTTTTTTCCAAGCAAATCTGTTCAAATATCTTGTTAGTTTTTCTGTTCATTGCCAAAAAAAGCAGTGTAGGAGTTACAACCGTGTGTTTGATTCCACAAAGATTGGATGCATTTTTCTCCTCTACTGCTCTAAAGTTACACGGACACCTGAAACACTCACTCACCGCTTCAGTTTCAGGTGTAAAGTGTTGCTGTTGACCAGATGTGGTCACCAATGAATTCCATTATCTTGGATTTGGCTGCAACGCTGCAACTCAAACCCCTCCAACTGCTAAAGTTACGATTAACTCCCATTAAGTCTTTTTGAAAAAGAGGAAGACTTAATAGACGTGAAATCTGAGAAATTCACTTAGCAACAAGAAAGCAGTTAACAAGTCACGGAAAGTACGGTGGTGAGACAGAGACGGAGTCGTGGTCAGGGAGAAAACATCATGAAAATAAAAAAGGACAAAGACGGAGGAACACAGGAACGTATCAAACCAGGCTATGTGCAACTTAAAGGGATAGTTCAGATTTTTTGACATGAAGTGGTATGAGATCTTCACTATCAGTGTGGTTCAGTAGCAGTGACTTTTCTAAAGCGTTTTGCCCCAAAAAACAACATGCGTTCAAAAGAGTCATACATTTGCATTTGGAAACACCCGGCAATTTTTTCCTCCCTTCGTATCACTGTGCGCACCATCATCAGCTGTTTCAAGGTGTTTACATGCATCGGAAGGAGACCACTGCGACGCGTCTTCTCTCGTGTCCCAGCGGTCTCCTCACGCCTCCTTCCTCCTTCAGCTGATGGAACTCACTGCTGATGAACCACACAGATGGTGAGGAGCTCATACAACTTCATGAAGAAAAATACCAACTATCCCTTTAAAGAGTGACAAAAAGAGCCTTTAGGACATTAAAATCTCTCTCTAGGTTATACTCAGACGAGCCCTCCATCAGCATCTCCACTTATCTCATCTGTCTAAACATCTGACGAGCTTGCTTGTAGTGTCCACTTCAGGGTCTGTCCTTAATCCGTCCATGTAGGACGTCCTCTGGATGGAAGTCCATGCTTTGGATCCCAGAGCGCAAACTTGCGTTGATGGCAGCGACCAGCAAGCCTCATTCTCCTGGCTACAATCTTCTCACTCACGCTTGGTAGAGCCTCGTATGAGTGCACGTTGGCGACCTGCTCGTCCTGATTGATGTCGAGTGCTGCTCTTAGCATTTGTGTAACACCCATCCATGGACTTTTCTAGAGCGGGTGTTAGGCTGAATCCCAGTTCTCCTTTTCACCTCTTCCCCTTGGTCTCGCCCTTGTCCCTCCAAACGGAGTGGCATGGTGAAAGCCTGAAAACATTCCCCTAAAAAACGGAACACAACTTGACTGCAGCTACGTCATCAAACGTTGTCGCTAGCCAGCTGCCACATCAGCAGAAGCCACAAGTCACAAACAAACAGTAAACACACTGTTGTCAATAGTTGCCATGGTTCTGGTGTCTGACAAGGCACAGAAATATTGGAAGAAGAAGATATCTTTTGACACATCCGAGTGCTGCTGGAGCAGTTTTGGGTATGTATATGTTGAAAAACAGGTTTTGTTGTAATGAAGGTTAGCCGAGCTAATCAATGCTCGCTAACAAGCTTAGTGGATTTAGGCGTCATACTTTGGTGTGTTTGTGAGCAGTCAGAGGTAAACATCTGTGGTTAGACCTGTTACTATCCCTAGCCCTTGGTTGCTAGTGTCTGTTTGGCCCCGCCCCTCAGCCCTGCCCCTCCATCCAAAGGTGGATTGGGAGACCCCTACCCCTCACGTGAACGCGCACAACTAAGGGGGTTGCAATCAAGAGCCTTTGTGATTGTTCCCCCTCACTGGACGGGAGGCCAAAGTCATCAGCGTTGTCCAGGTCTGTCAGGGTTTTGGCTGGTGATCTCCTCGAGCTTCTGGGTGTCAGAGGAAGGCCAACCTCTTGTTCTCAGTTTTGGCGATTTCTATTGCGTCGTAAATTAGCAAACTCCTCCTCAGGGATTATCCTTACAGTGCTCAAACTCGGGTCATAAGCAGATACGCCAGTGAAGATGAAAAGTTCTGAATCTCTGAGACGCCCAAAACGAAGCTGCAGAGTGAGAGATCGGGTGACGTCAGAATTTATCCTGTCGTGTTGGTTTTCAGAGTGCAGCAGCATCGGGTCTGCAGACTGCAACCGTATCTCGCACAGCAGCCGAGTGTCCGTGTAACCAAAGAACTCTGCTTATTAGATTGGGCCCGCCCACCTATTTTCTTCCATTTCCGCTCTCATTTTCTCACAGAAAGTTGCGGTCGTAAACTGGATTGACTTTCATCGTCTTCTAATTGTGGGAAATGGAAAAAGCTTTGGTTTTCCTGTTGAGGCAACAGAACGTCGCACAGCCGAGAGGAGCAGAACAAGACGAAGAAGAACGTTGTTGTGATGTTTTAGTGGCCCAGAGGTCACAAGTTTCCCTCGCTGAAGTTCATCACCTCCATCCGTCTCCTTCTCCCGCTCGTTGAGTTCCTCCTCGGGGATCCTCACTGCCTCTTTTCCCATGCTCCTCCCCCTCCTCCTCCTCCTCCTCCTCCTCCTCATTCCAGTGGGTAATGATGGGGGCCAATGCTATTCCTTCACCCCGTCAAAAACTCCCAGGACAGAACTTTACTCAATGGAAACACACACACACACACACGGCCACTATCTCTCAAGGCACACACTCACTTTATCCTGGAATTCGTGAAGCCTTCATCTCCACAGACTTGCAGCAGCACTCTGTGTTCAGCAGAAATGAAGCTCCAAGTACTTCTGCAGGTACACCTAATGAGTACCTGTAATTACACTAATAGACAGGCAGGAAACCCTGAGGAAAGAGAACATTGAGAAGGCCCAGCAGGACCATGGCTAGGTTCCTTCTGATCTGTCTGAAGGTGATATTGAAGTAATGAGATGTGTGGAGCTTGTAGTGGTCCGCTGCTAATGTTGCCTCTTGCTCACGATGCTAGCAGCCTCGGTTGGAGTGTTTGAGAAAATCTGATGGTCATTTATCAGAAGCTCATGTTTGGAGGGGCGGGTCGGTTCTCATGTTCTGAGAGGGTTTTTGAAGGTTTAAGTGAGCTGGATTAGTTGCAGAGGTCATTACTAAGGTTTCAGGTTATCCTGGCTTTTGAGGAGGTCAGGAGAACTTCTCAGGTTCATTCAGGGGGTCAAATTTAAAGAGGATCTAAGTGGGATTTTCCCGAGGCCCCCTGCTGAACTTAGTGTGAGCAGTAACTCAAAACAGCATGTTTTAGCAAACCTCAACACGTGGTTCAGCCTCTAATTCTAACCAGACTCCATGAGGGCTGAAACATGGTAGAACATCACTGTTGGCCAAACTGACATGTAGCTCGAGGGTTCACCTATGGAGATTTTAGGTGTAAGACACTCGATTTCCAATCAGGCACGAAGAGAGAACCATTAGCCTCAAAGTATCTGAGGACATCCAAAATATTCACGATTTTTTTTGGAGTGACCAATGAACGTACCAG
>CAESWR010000398.1:377118-379017 GCA_903171835.1 Mullus surmuletus
TTAATGAGCAGCTTAGCGGCAAATCACTGCGTGGAGCCGCTCCCTTAAACCGATATTGTTTCTCATTAACGATGAAACCAAAAACGTAGTCGAGCATTTCCTGACCCGTCGCTCAACGCGCTGGCGGTGGATGAAGGCAATGTTCGCGGTGTGTTAGCAGAAACACGCGAACCGCTGCCAGTGCCAAAGCTTTATTCTGATGTTGGACTTAGCTTTGTAGT
The DNA here is from genome assembly GCA_903171835.1 of Mullus surmuletus. Taxonomy (NCBI): domain Eukaryota; kingdom Metazoa; phylum Chordata; class Actinopteri; order Syngnathiformes; family Mullidae; genus Mullus; species Mullus surmuletus. The sequence continues at coordinate 377,340 of CAESWR010000398.1, forward strand.
TTGTGTGACCGTTATTATAACATATATATAACATGGAATATTGGCTACGTTTCCTTGCAGTCAATCAGCCTTTTCTAAGCAGAATATCAGCAATAATGTGGTTGTGCACGGCCATGAAAACACCAATAACCCAATTTGAATAAGTGGAATATGCTCATATTACGGTTTTTAAAAACCTGAATATTCCCCCTGGGTTCCTCCTTTTCTAAGGCGAACATTTGCTCATGTATCCTCAGGATCTATCAGGATCTCCCCATCAAAAGGAAGATGTATCAGAATTAGAATACAGGAAGAACCCTGTTTGCTCACGCATGGATACGCCTTATTCCCAATGTTTCACTAACAGGAATTTACAGAAAGCATCCCAGGGCTCAACAATGGGCTTTTAATTTGAAAGTGTTTAGATGTGCACGTATTTGTGTTTCTGAGAGTTCATGGATACTTTCCATGTTTGTGGCGTTTCGTCCTCTCATCACCGGCCTCGCCGGTGTAACACGGACGCCGCCGCCTCTAAGGATTCCAAATATATGTGCTCGGTGGAGAAATGGGCAGAATATTTCCATGTGATGAGCGGCGGCGGCGAGGCAATAAAGCAGCAGCGTCCCGTGTGATGTGTTCAGACGGCGCGAGGAAAAGTCATTTTCTATGAGGTCATTTCCAATCAAAAACAGATTTTAAGGTTGCATCCGGGGCTAAAAATGACACTTTCTGCGGCTTGTTTGTGCCGCAGCTGTTATTGTTTAGTAGGGAAAAGAGAAAAAAAGAGCAGCATATGACTGTAATTTCCACTTTGACGGCACAATTACATGTGTGAGGCGGCGCAGGGACAACTGGGGGTTTGTTTGGAGGGAAATAAGCGAGTGTAGCTGCGGAGGAGGAAGGAAAGGAGCGAGGGAAGGAGGGGGAGAGCAGGAGCGAGGAAGGAGGAAGGAGGGAGTAAAGGAGGGAGGCTTCTATGGGCGCCAGCAGACACCTGACAGAACTCAGTGAATACTTCCCATGATGCATCTGTCCCCGGTCTATTTCTGTGGTGGTCATCGTTTGCCCCCCCCCCGTCTCTGAGCCTCGGCCGCTCTCACCGAGGCTGATCGTTAACTTCCTGTCCCGCGTCCTCTGCCTCGCCAATTAGTGGAGGAGGTTGCACGTTGTCATGGCAAAGTCCGCTTTGATGTCGACGGACAAAGGATTAGAGGAATAAAGATCAGTGACAACCAGCGTGAGACGCTCCCCCCTCCTCCCCAATGGCGGGACCACGTCTGGGCCCCCCGCGGCCCTCGGTGGTCCCCAAGCCTTTGCTTTGCTTTGCTTAGACCAGGATTTAGACTAGATTAGGGTGCTCTGTAGAGGGTGGGGGCGGCGGCTAATCCCGGCTGACCCACCCGCTAATCCACTTATTTGCCAGGTATTAGCGTAACGATCCCTCCAAAGTTGATAAGGTTTTCCAGCATTGCTGTGGGCGGAGCCTGGAGGAGGGGGAGGAGCCACACCTCCACCGACCTCATCAGCACTTCCCAATTTAGCATATACGCCGCCAAATTTGACGGTAGACTTAAAGCGAACATTGTTTATAATCTCGGCAAGAGTTTGTCGTGTGCCGCTTTTATAATTATTATTATTATTATTTTTAGTTTCTTATTTTTTAATTGCTAAAAGAAAAACTTTGAGCCTCTGGTCGCTC
>CAESWR010000399.1:111899-123149 GCA_903171835.1 Mullus surmuletus
AGTGTTTATTTAGGGCAGCGACACTAAGTGGTGCGTCCATGAGGAGGCGCCGCGCTGCACAAAGTCTGCGGAACAAAGACTCAACTTTCCACTTGGCTGCAATCTCACAATTCTGCTCCAGCGTCATAAAGCTCTGACCTGTCTGTTAGCAGCAGCGAGCTAGCTTTGCAGGCTGACACGTTGGTAGCTGCTAATGGACACCATCCAACCAGCAAGAGGCGGGGCTAACAGTTAGCTCGCTAAAGCTAACGTTAGCTCAATGAAGCATCATGTTCCCAGTGACTGCAGGACTGTCAGCTGTATCACCTTATATTTGCTGTGTTGATATGAAGACAACATCAAAGTCACACCCGCCCACCACCAGGCCACGCCTCCAGGCCCGCCCACCATCCACCATCGCGCCCCTCCATCATGTGCATACGGCCGCAGCCGCGCTGTGATCATCACCGTTAGAATAAAGAAATGGGGGCTTCGGCTGCCATTTTGTAGCGTGTAAGTGGATGTTTTCAGGCGGACTTCACCCCGTCATGCCTCCGGCGTGAGCGAGCGACTTAGCGTCAGCAGGCGGCTCATCTCTTGTCCTCGTCTGTTTCTTCCCCCCACTATAGTGACCCTGCATCCTTGGAGCACCTTGGAGCTTCATCCGGGCAGCAGCAGCTCCTGAGCGCTCAGAGCTTACGTGCAGATGGCAGGACAGCTGATTACAGGTGGAGCAGAGGGCTGAAGGAGGACACGGCCTGTGAGGAAGCTCAGCAGATCCACATTACTGCTGCCCACATGTGGGATCCACTGAGGGTGGCTGCTCCTCCCTGCTCCTCCTCTGCTCCTCGTCTGCTACTCCCTGCTCCTCCTCTGCTCCACCTCTGCTCCTCCCTCCTCCTCGTCTGCTCCACCTCTGCTCCTCCTCTGCTCCTCCCTGCTCCTCCTCTGCTCCTCCTCTGCTCCTCCCTCCTCCTCGTCTGCTCCACCTCTGCTCCACCTCTGCTACTCCCTGCTCCTCCTCTGCTCCTCCCTCCTCCTCGTCTGCTCCACCTCTGCTCCTCCTCTGCTCCTCCTCCTCCTCCTCGTCTGCTCCACCTCTGCTCCTCCCTGCTCCTCCTTTGCTCCTCCTCTGCTCCCCCACGCTCCTCCCTGCCAGCCATCCCAACCAATAACATACAACACTCGACACAAAACACTACCCTACACTCTCCTAAGCTACACAAAACCAAACTATCCTACACCTTCTTTTTCTGCACCACACTCTTACATTACACACACTGTACTATTCCATACTACATGGTATTATACTACACTACCCTACACTACAAGCTACCGTACCACACCCCCCCACACTATACTACAGAACACTATACTCTACGATAGCAAAACTGTAGTAATGTCATTACACAATTTAAAAAGTGGAATTTAATCAAATTCTTTTGTTAAAACAAACCTTGCAAAAAAGGTAACCTAACATTTAAGAATACAAGAAAACCAAATGTATTTTGAAATATTTTTCTTTCTTCTTGTGATTTTCATAAGAAAGGACTGAAGAAGGTCAAGCATGCAGAGATCCTCTCAGACCTTCAGTGAGGCGCCACTTTGACACAAGACTTTACGCCTCTTGACCCCTCAGATTTATTCTGATGAGAGCCACAGGTTGGGAACCGATCAATTGAGTTTTGCTTCTTTCTGCACTTTAGAACAAACAGAGGTCTGTGTGTGTGTGTGTGTGTGTGTGTGTGTGTGTGTGTGTGTCTCTGTGGAGTCAGTGTGACTGTGTATGGCGCCGACATAAACACAGATCACTCAGATAAACAAGCCGACCAGAGAGGTCAGTGGAGGCAGGTGTGTGTGTGTGTGCGCGCTCTTAAGTATGTGCATGTGTTGAATGCATTCACGCTCACTCAGACAGTTTTACTGCTGCCAGGCACAAACACTATCAACTTCTGACTTGGCGGAGTCGCCAGCTTATCTACATCAAAACACACACACACACACTTTCTGCAGTGAACTATGTAGCATATGACCCCAATTCTCTTTCTCACATTTTCTAGAGCAGATCGACCTCCAGCAGTCGTGATCTGACCTCCTGACCTCCAGCAGTAGCAGGTTCTGACCTCCAGCGGTTGTGGTCTGACCTCCTGACCTCCAGCGGTCATGGCTCTGACCTCCTGACCTCCAGCGGTCATGGCCCTGACCTCCGTCACATCCTCTCTGTGATGTTTGTGAGAGAATCACACCTTCATACCTGCTGTAGAGCCACCCGCCGCCCGCACGTCTGAGGGAGCCTCGGCACTCACAGCCCAGGGAAACACGGCTCTGCTTCTGGGTCACGGTGATGCTGTGACGTGGTGACGCAGTGACGCAGTGACGCAGTCCGGCCGATCACAGCCGCTGCCTTTTACAGCGGCGCTGTCGGCGACTCGCCCCCCCGCAGCCTCTTCATCTCCCCTCAGCTTTGAAGTTCTGCATCGGCGTGCCGCCTCCTCGGGGACGCCAGGGGTCAGATCTGTGCACGCTCACCGACAGTGTGTGTGTGTGTGTGTGTGTGTGCGGCGGCACGGCCTTATGCTGCCGCTCCCACCCCACTCAGACACACATACACACACGCACGCAAATCCAGTTCTGAGTTAAAGTGATCAAACTTTCTGCCTTCAAAGTGCAAATCTCCACGTTTCCGTGTCATCGTTCGATCGACTGTGGAGACGGAAAGACGTCAGAGTGGAAAGTTCTGCTGCTTCCTCTCACCTGAGACTCAACATCAGAGTCACGGCTCCTCATTTGCTCACACACACCATCTGTTAGCATTGATGCTAGCAGCTCTGCAAGCATCTCAACATCTTTGCTAGCATGTGTGTTCCTTTGCATAAGATCCTGCTAGAAGTCTTTCAGCTCTCGCTTCATTTCCTGGCAGAAGGTCTCAGATGTTCTCAGGCTGTCTTGCTTCTGAATTATATCAATACACACACACGCGGGCGGGCGGGCGGGCGGGCAGGCGAGCGGCTGTGTTGGCTGTGGGCACAGTGGGCTCAGTGTGGAGCAGCATGGCTTCGCTCCAGATCCTCTCCAGAACATTCCACTCAGACGCCGCCGGCTCGCCGGCTGCTCGGTTGCCGGTAAACAAGCGAAACAACAAACAACAAACAGCAGCGTCGCTGCTGCTGAGATCCTGAGCGGGAATGTGAGTGCAGATTAACGTCTCGTTACAATCTGACACAAAGCAGACTCCAGCCGGGGAGCAGCCCTCACTCTTCTTCTGTGGTGGCTCTGCAGGTCCTGCAGCTGCTAACAGAGGAAATCATCCCTCTTCCAATCTGCCGTATTTTCTTTCCCATTTAGCGTCTTCAACTCTCCCCTCTGAAGCCCCTCACCGCCACGACGGCATCCATCATGTGGACGCGTGCTGAAGCAGCAGGAAGTGGACAGGAAGCCACATGACGGAGTCCTCAGCAGCCGTGGTTTGCTCACGCCGACCTGCCGACCTGCAGCCTGAAGCTGCAGGTCAGCGCGGCCGTCACTGCTCCTCAGCCGAGTCGCCCATCTTTGGTTTTGGGGTCGATGAAGTCGAAGGGAAGCGAATCCAAGGCTTCCACTGTTAAAGGGAGTATTTGCATGGATCTCTGCACCTCACACACTCATACGGCTGCTCTCTAAATGATGCAGATGTAATTACCCAGAATGCCTAAGAAAGAACCAGGTTTTCCAGGACACAATGACCGATGAAGCTCCGCTCTGCCTTTTGTGCAAATCTCATTTTGTTTTCTGCGTCCGTCTGCTCGCTCAGACTCGGCCGCTTGGCAACATCAGCTCTTTCTGAATCTAAACACTGACGTTCCCTCCGTTTCTATACAATCCGTAAATGCTGAAACACTCGCAAACGACTTCCTGTTTGTTATTCACCCTGCAACAGTTATTATTGATTGATCAGCCCACAGCTGTGCGTGACTACATCTTTGGTCTGTGTGTGTGTGTGTGTGTCTGTGTGTGTGTGTGTGTCTGTGTGTGTGTGTGCGTGTGTGTGTCCTGTCAGAGGGAGCTGACAGTGTGTATTTCCCATCGTGATGCGTCTGAGGCGTGCAGTGAATTCATAATGATCATGTGATTAACGAGCACAAACATGAACCCCGCACAGTCCCATGCTGCTGATAGATAGCTGCTCTGTGTGTGTGTGTGTGTGTGAGATTCAGGGGTTTATAATCCCACTCAGTGTGATCCTTCCATCAATAGTCCTCCCTCTTGCATCAGCTTTCTTTCTCTCTCTCTCTCTCTCTCACACACGCACACACACACAAACACACACAAATAATCTTGTGTTTGAATCTTATTTCATAGTTTGAGCTGCTGATTGTTTTGGTTTCACGGCAAGTGCTGAGTGAATATGGAATTCTAAACATGGTTGACCTGTCAATCATCTGGAGAGGAAATGAGGTGCATTGTGGGAAGGCGGCAGTGAACAGGTACACAAGAGCATGTTTCAATTCAATCAATTGAAAGGAAGACAGCCATCCTTCACCCTCACACAGACAGACAGACACACACACACACACACACACACACACACACACACGCACACCATCCTCAACCATTCTGCCGCAACATCCGGTCCAATATTTCAGCCTCCTTTCTAAACATATCACATTCATTTTAAATAATTTGCTCTCTTTTTATTTCCGCACTTGGCAAAAGCCACAATGCGCTACAGAGCCCACACACACACACACACACATACACACACACACACTCACGCACACACACTCACACACACACACACACTCACGCACACACACTCACACACACACACAAAATGAGGCGTAAAGTTAATTAGACACAGAGCTACGAGTGAGTGTCTTTCTGCTGTGACACAATCATCTACGGTGCGCCTCGAGGGGGGAGAGGCGCTGCCAAGAGGCACACGCTGCCACACACACACACGCGCGCAAAAATAGCAAACAACGTCTCAGGTGACGTGGTGAGGCGACTTCCTGTTTCCCTTGGTGACAGTGATTTTCCTGCAGTTCGGCGTGAAGCTGGGTCAGTGCTCGCGCCCGCAGGCAGAGGGCGCCGCGTGACACGTGCACCTGTCACTACGCATGGCCCCCCCTCAATAGCCACCGTTAGCATGTTAGCATCTCCTCAGGGGGGGATCTTTATCCAGCTCAGTGGATCAGCGGTTACTGTTGCTGGTTTAATGGCAGGCTGCAGTGCAAACATCAAAGTCCACCAAGTCTTATTTCCGATGTTCCTGTTTTTGGTGCATCTTTTCTGTGATTTTACCCCCAAAACTCTCCAAGAAAAGGAGGAGCCCGGCCCGGTGAGAGGAGATCGAGGTACTGATACACCTCCTTTCATCTCTCCGTCTTCCTTCACTCCTCGTTTTCTCTCTTTCATCTCCCGCTCAGATGGCGGAGGAGGAGGAGGAGGAGGAGCGAGGAGGAGCTCAGGAGGGAGATGAGGCCCACATGTTTGTTTGCGGGTAATTGGGCCACGGATGAGCCGGCAGCGTCTCCCACGGCAACCGGCTCAGACGGGAGGCGGAGGACAAAGGAGGATGGAGGAGAAGGTGTGAGAGGGTGAGGAGCTGAAGCGCAGCTGAGAGTGCAGAGGTATCCAGCCACACACACTCGCATGGCTGTGACCTTTGACCTACAACACAAACACTGTGGGCTGCGTTATTTTTGCAGCTTTATTTGTATATTTTCCTGTTGACTAAAAAACAACAGGAGGCGGAGTCAAGATTTCAGCCAATTATCGAGTGTGCAACCTGAAGATGACAAGATGATCCTCAGGTTCTCAAACACATGAGCAGCAGCAGCCAACCGAAGAAGAAGAAGAAGAAGAAGAAGAAGAAAACCATCAACACCTCCACGCACGCACACAAACCTCAGGCACATCAGAAGGTCATTGCCTCAGCATGCTCCGCCTACTTCTGTTGCAGCTGACCTTTTTTTTCTAAAGTAACATCTGGGGGCATCAAAGCTTGGATCAGGGGAGCACTTCCCTGACTGGTTGCCATGGTAACAATAATAGCAATTCAATGACAGTGACACCTCTGCATTTTGGTGAAAACTTTACAACTCAGCAATAAAACTGAAGCAAATCTCAAGTCTGAATCGTCACCAAAGACGATGACAGCCGAGAGATTCAAGCAGAAACACGAGCGCAACTCTGTGCTAACCTCTGCGGGCGCGTGCGGCTTGGACGCTGCCTCGGGCGCCGCGTGTGTGATGTCACCAGCAGAGGAATTCTTAATTGTGGCGCCAAGCTTCACAGGTCGGCGCCTGGTAGCTGGATGATGAATGAGGCGGCGTCCTTCTGTCGCAGCCGGGGAGCGAGGGATGGAGCGGCGTCTCCGAGGACGCCAGCAGAGGGTGGAAGCAGGCCGATCACACACACACACACACGCACACGCACACGCACACACACACACACACACACACACACACACACACACACACACACACACACACTTGTGAAGGCCGTTTGGTCGCTCGCGAATTGTAACCTCTGTTCTGTGTTGCCGTGCTTCTGTCTGGAGTCAATCGCTGCGGAAAGATTCTAATCAGCGTCCACATGACTTAACAAGCCGCGTTCTGATTGGTCGAGACCTCGTCTGATATTCAAAGCTGCACCTGAGAACCAGGATGGATGCTGCAGCCTTCACCACGACCCATGTGTCTGTGCTTCTGGAAGTTCAACTCTGTTGTTTTCACACACACACACACACACACACACACACACACACACACACACACACACACACACACACACACACACACACACACACACAGCGTCGGGGCCGTGAGTTAGCAACATCTTTTCCCAGCACAGATCAATGAAGCTTTACGGTAAGAAGGAAGCAGGGAAGGAAGCAGAGAAGGAAGCAGAGAAGGAAGCAGGGAAGGAAGCAGGGAGAAACTTATAATTAAGGTCGCAGGTCTGTCTGTCTGTCTGTCTGTCTGTCTCCCTCTCTGTCCCTCTCTGATCCACCTAATCAATCAGAGACATCCCTTCCGCCCGTGGCTCTGCTCCAGCCAATCAGCACGCAGCCTCTCGGCCTCTCAGAGCGCTGCTTGTTTTGCCGGCGCTGCAGTCACTTTGTGACTGAATAAAGAGTCCTCAGAGACGCTGCAGGTCCTCAGAGACGCCGGCGGGGGTTTGGACGCCGCCAGTCGCGGGCCGACTGCGCTGATGCGCACTGGCTCGCCGCCGCCCCCCCGCCTGCAGAAGCTGTCTGCGTTTATTCTTACAAGCTGCTAAAATAACTTAACGAGACGGGAGAATTAAGCGGCGCGGGCTCGGCCGCTCTCCGCGCTCCACTCTGATTGTTAATTCCGTAGCAGCGGTGAGACAGTGACTCACCTCAGAGCAGCGGCGGGAGGGAAACACCAAGGGCCGACCTTAGGATCTTAGGAGCCACAAACGCCAAGAAGATCTCAGGTTGCTGCTTCAGTCATCAGAGATCAGCAGGTTTGCACCAAAACTCTCCAGGGAGAAAATGAAGATGAATGTTTGTCGTCTGTCTCTTCTCATCAGGACGAAGCTGACGACTCACAGATCAACGCTGAAAAACAACAATGATGCTAAAATAGTTTTCACCAACCAGTTACACTCGCTACCAGTTAGCTCGCTAATGCTGACATCATCATTCCATATGTTTACATATTCTATAGCTAACAGTTAGCTAGCTGATGCTAAGTCCCCTGCTGTATTTGGAAAGTGTTCACATACTTTGCCGTGTAAGTGAGTTTTGTGAGGCGGTACGGTTTGTCGTTAGCATGGCTAGTGCTAACTGCTAGCTGATGTAATCAATCAAAGCGACACGTCCTTTTTGTTTGTCGGCCAGGTGGCGCTCTCACAGGCAGCAGGAAACAACAGCTCACAGAATTCTGTTTTAGAGATCTTCCAAATCACAACTCGTGTCTCATGTGTGACTGAGCAGGTAACGCAGCAGGCGCCGCCGCCACCGCCATGTCGCGGCTCCTGATCCCAGCCAGGAGAATCTTTCTGCGGTGATCGATAAAGTCCCACATGTTTAATCATCATTACATTAACCCGGGAAGCCGAGCGGCACCGAGGGCGCCCGGAGAACCCGCCAGTTTTATAGGACACTCAAGCATCACTTCCTGCTGCAGCCGCCCTGCAACTGAAACAACACGGGCTCATTACACCGTCCATTCGGGCTTTTTCTCTGCTCCACTCTGTCGCTTTCACTTAGTGGCTCACACACACACACACGCACACACGCGCACACACACACACACACACACACACACACAGTGGAGTATGGATTGCATTCCAGCGAGGGTTGCTTCCATAGATCACAGGACATTTATTGGCTCCACAGATTCCCTGGAGTTCATCAGGCTCTGGAGGAGGAAGTGCAGAGACTGAATATAGATCCACTCGGCTCCGTCTGCTCCATCAGCCTGCAGCCTATTAGTGCTCATGATGGAGTGTGACTGCGTGTGTGTGTGTGTGTGTGTGTGAGTGCACTGTGAGCCGAGCCAATGCTCGTCCGGGCTAGTTTGACAGATAGAAGCTCCAGGTCTCTCCGGTTCTGTTCGGTTCTGCTCGCCGGCTCCATCGCTCGTCATGTTCAATCTCTTTCTGCTCCTTGATGTGTTTGAGGCGTCTTTAAATCCTCGGTCGAGCCTCTAACGTCCATCACCGCCTCCACTTCACATACTTTCACAGCTGTCTGAGGGAAAATGATCGTTCTGTGTTGGACTGAGTCGTCGACGGGGGGAATACACTCACACAAACACACACACACACACACACACACACACACACACACACACTCCATGTCTCAGAGAGTCGCACTCTGTTGCTCTGGTGAACCCGAGCCGTGACCTTGGAAGCCCAGCTTTTCTGACCTTGGGTGACACCGAACGACCTACAGAGAAGAGTAAAGCAGAGCAGAGCAGAGCGCCTGAAGGTGACGGCCTGAACGGACTGGGATTGTTCGGAGTTTCATCAGAGCAGTTTCAGCCTCCTATGAGTCCAGATGAGTTACGTTTACATCAGCTGCCACCACTGCCAGCATCGGGAGCTGATCCTGATCCAGAAGCCACAACCCGGAAAGGACGGTGTGCTGCCGAGCCACGGCAGAGCCAAGATGCTTCTACAAGCACAGAAGCTGGAGGGGAATGTGGAGCGTGTTTTCACAGCCGTATATTTTCAGAGAGAGTATTATCGGAATGTGTGGAAGCTGAGGGGACATTTGATTCAAAAAGGAGCACACACACACCTCATCACACACCACCAAAGAACCCGACTGCCCAACGTCCTGCTGGGCCGCACTGCGCCGCGTTGAGTGAGCGACGGCGACACTGCTGCTCGCAGATACACGAGAGCAAAGAAAAAAAGAGGGTGTGACATCACACAGAAGCAGAGAGGACGCGTCTCAGGGGGGCGGCTGGGCGGGACGGGGGACATCTGCTGCTAAGGACTGAGAAAGAAGGACAGAGATCCTGCGAGGGCATGCGGGGGGCGTGTCTGGCACTGGGTGAAAGGTCGCGGGCGACACCGAACGCCGGCGGCGGGCTGTTGGAGGTCGTGTAGTAGATGCCGCCACCGAGCTCAGAGCGGCAGCAGGATAAATATAAACCAGCAGGCTGAAGATGAATGACGGAGTGTGAGGGTCAGCGTGAACACACACACGCCCCGTCCACCCACACCATCAATCAACACACACATCTTTAAAGAAAGTTTCACACACTCCGGGGATGACACAAAGTAAACCTCATGATGGAGCATTACCCAAAAACTAACTAGCATCAGCGCTCCAATCACAACATTCCCAGCTCATCACGCTCACTGACTGGTACGTGAAGCAGCACGCTGCCCTCGGGCTTTTCAATGAACCACTGAGAGAAATACAATGACCACAATGCAACACGGTGTGCTCACACACCACATAAACACTTCAGACACAGTCTACTTCAAAGGTGATATCACTCATGTTCTTGATTTAAATATACACTTGCTAGTTGTTATAAAGCATATTTGGTCCGATCATGGCGTTCCGATCATGGCGTTCCGATCACGGTGTTCCGATCACAGTGTTCCGATCACAGCGCTCCGATCACGGTGTTCCGATCACGGCGTTCCAACCCACAGCGGCGGCTTGTGCCTATGCTGCACTTTCTGAAAGACCATAAAGGCAAAAGACATTTTGAGAGCAGCAGAGGGGAAGCCTCCTCTCTCCTCACCACTAGTTTGTCATCCATCAAAGGAGATGAGGAGGCAGACGGGCGCGAGGTGCCGCCGAGCAGCCCCGCCGCCCCCCACCCCGCCGCTCCCTGCCGCCATCATTAAATAAGAGTTCAACAGCAGAGCTCATCAGTAATTCATGATGTTCAGCATTCTTTACTGCCAGGTAGCAGAATAAAAGCTTCTATCTGGAGCACAGCATGGCCTGCTGCAGGGCAGAGACACAGGCCACGCCCATAGCCAGGCCACACCCACAGCCAGGGCTCCCACCCGAAAAGGGTTGGGCTCCTAAAGAGATGGATTTTTTTCTTACTTTAGACAGAGTCGGTGTCAACATCAAAGCTGGAGAGACGCGTCCATCAGCTCCAAAGCAGCGTCCCATCATTCTGACCAGCATCGGTGGACCATCATGTCAGCTGGACAAACAGTGCGTGTGACCGAGCGCGGACCACCAGCTGTCCCTGAAGCTAAGCAGACATCCATGTTGTGCCATGTGCCAGTCCGGCCCGGCCCCGCTGACCATGTGTGACCTCAGCAGGGAGGCGAGTGCGAGGACGTGTCATGGACGCTTCCATGGACCCCCAGTGTGGCTGCACTTCCTGGACCCTCTGACCGAGTCCAGCTATTCTTGGAGCTCTCATTGTTGCTCCTGCTGGAAACGTTACAACAGGAAGTCCTGTTTATGGCGTTAATGAGTCCAGTTGGGCTGCAGAGGTCAAAGGTGAAGGTGTTGGCTCCATGGACACAGAGTGTTCAAGGAACCTTTGCAGACGAGCAGGTTTCAGCGCTCGCTCAGACAGAGTCCATGACGCTCCACCGGCAAGCGACAACACCTGAGGGTGTGTGTGTGTGTGTGTGTGTGTGTGTGTGTGGGGGGGCACATTGTCTGCCTCACCCACTCCCACAGTTACTGGAAAAAAGTTGTTGATTCTCCAAAATTAAACTGTTTAAACTAAGCAGAAAGTCGTGATTGAAGCTCAGGATGCTTCCCACCAGGACCTGCAAGAATGATGAGGATTCCTGAAGGTTCCTCAGCTGACCGTGAGAGCA
>CAESWR010000399.1:127209-137754 GCA_903171835.1 Mullus surmuletus
ACACACACACACACACACACACACACACACACACACTCACACACACTCTTTCCTCAGAATTCTTCCTCCCGTTGGCAAAAATTAATGGGATTTTTGGGTTACCATTTGCTGAGCATCCTCCATGCAAAAGAGCAAAAAATATCTTAATTGAAATTGAAAGGGGTCCCGGACTTTGAAGTTCATCTGTTACTCCATGATTTTTCGAACCGTGCAGAAGATGTGGTCATGTGATCGTGTATTTCACTGAGCTCAGCCTGACACGCCGCATGCTGACGAGGGACGAGAGAAGCGCCACCAACCAACTACTACAAGACAAGAAATCTGTTGTGCAAACTTGTGTTGAGGTGAACCAATGAGGAGAGCCTCTGTGAGATTCAACATGGCGGCTGGATCATGTGTTGACATCGCCACGGCAACAACAACATCAATCCCTGGCTTCACACGTCGGCGTCGCTCACAGGGCCTCCTGAACTTCTGAAAATCTGTCAAGTCCAGTTTGTCTGAAGATCACTGAGGCTGGTTTTGAGGTTTGGGTTGGAATGTTTGATGAGAATAAAAGACTGGAAAGCTGAAGAAGAAGCAGAGCAGCCGAGACGTGGGAGAGAAACGCTGACTTTTAATGAACATTCTCAGCACCACTTTGACAGCTGAGACGCACGTTGCCAAGGCGACACGATGCCTGCCGCCTCCGTCACGTGATGATGGTCTTATTGACGTGTGATAAAACTTTGGCTTCACAAACGCGGGAGGATCCACGTGTGATGAACGCTGGCAGATATAAATACGCCGGGACATCCGAGCCATCGCCGCGCTATTTCTGTGGCTGGGAGAGTTGGCTCGGGACCATCAGCCGGCCGAGCCAAAGACTCGCCGGGACGGGGGGGGCGCTCAGAAGAACCTGCTGACACAGATTCACTTCCACCACAACCAGGAGAACAAGTCAATAATCTGAGAAGGAAGTCTGTCGCTATGACGACAGGGATGTGTCACGTTTGTGGCTGTGAGGTACTGGGAGATCCTCCTGTCTTGAAGCCACATAGATGCTCTTATCTTCACTTTATCCACCTCTCACACACACACACACACACACACACACACACACACACACACACACACATACACACACACGCACACACACACCTGAGATCAGGGGGACACGTGTGGCAGCTCCACACATATGAGATGATGGGATGCAGCCGGGCCGCGACCAGGAGACCTTCAGAAGATGCTGAAAATGGTGAAGCTACTTCTCCCAGGATATTGAAGTATCCTTGTAATTAACTAAAAAAAATTACTTTTGAAAACGGCAAATGAATGATCTCCAAAAGAAAGGGTGTGTGAGTGCAGTTCAGCTCCCGCAGCTGACGAATGAAGATACAAAAAATATACTAAAAGTGTCCTAATGCGTTTGGAATTCAAAGACTCAAAGTCTAATTCTAATCATCTGCTTGGATCGCACCATTACAAGACATGATGTCACGCTGCTTATTGATTGAACCTGACTAAGCTAAGCCCCCCCCCGCCCCCCCCAAGCACCCCCAACCCCCCGCCCCCCCCTCCCACCAGCCTTTGTGTGCTTCGCTGCTGTCTAGTCCCGGTCGCTCTGGGTTAATCTGCTGCTGTACCAGATGCATGCGCTCATTAACCCGGTGCCACCTTCTAAGAGCCTGCTTCAACGGAACACACACACACACACACACACACACACACACACACACACACACACACACAGGTTGTTCAGACATGTTTTTCTGAAGGAGAGGGGGATGTGAAAAGGCGAGTTTGAAAGGCAGGAAAAAGCCATGACGACGGACAGGTGGCACAAAAGGGGCGTGGCCACACAAGCTCAGCTCCCTGTTCATTGGTTCATTGAGCATTTTCCTTATTTTATTTTATTTTTTTAAAAAGGAAAATTCCTCCCGTTGCCTCTCCTTAGGAACAGCGTGGAGGATGCAGCACCCCCCCCCCTCACAACTCTCACACACACACACCCCTCATCCAACTCCATTCTCACTCAGACACGCTGCCCACCCGTGCGTGTGTGTGAGTGAGTGGCGGGCAGTGTGGAATAAATGAGCTCATTCATACGCTGTCGAGCAGTTCCATCCGTTTGGCCGCCCGGCCCCAAAGTAAACACGCCTGAGGGGGGGGCGCTCGGAGCTGGACCGCCGCACCGTCTTTGAAAAGTTACATTGTGCTTTGAGCGTTGAGCTGAAAGGAGCCTGCAGACACTGCGATGTGGATGTGGATCTGGATCTGGATGTGGATGTGGATGTGGATCTGGATCTGGATCTGGATGTGGATGTGGATGTGGATGTGGATGTGGATCTCAGTGGGCCGAAGCCTGAAGCCGGCGCTGAATCCTGCATTAACGTTGATCAGTTTCAGCCCACTAATTAGCTGGTACTAGTTCCTGTGACGGGAACCAAAACAAAGATGGCCACGATCTCAGGTCAGGCCCTGATTCTTTACTGTCACTCTCCCGCTCAGCTCCGTCATGTCTGCAGGTTCCGCGCTGTCAGACACTGTCAGACGCCGCCGCCCCGTCCACGATGGGACGCGCTCAGACTTCATAACGAGCCGCTCTGTCAGCACTTCAGCCTCAGAGTTTTATTGCGAAAGCGAGTGGGAGTGAAACAGAGAGAGGCGTGCGTGTGTGTGTGTGTGTGTGTGTGTGTGTGTGAGAGTGGCTATTGTTCCTGTGTATCAGCTGTATAATCACTACTGTGGAGGATAATGATGTTTGCAGCAAACATCAGCAGGCTGTAATCAGACTCGCGGTCACATCACAGCCACAAAAATGCCGCTGCTGCTTCTGCTGCGTCTGAGGCGTGACGCTCTCACAGGAGGAGCTTCTTCTCGCCTGCTGGCTGAACCAAGCAGGAGGACCATGATGGAGCCTCCTCGCTTAAACAGGGCTTCACGTAAGGTGCCGCCATGTTGGCGCAGCGGCGTTCAGTGAGGTGGGCGCACAACTCCCACTGAGAACTTCCTTCCTACGTTCTCAGTTTCTCCTTTACTGGACACGAGACCGAGTGTAACTGCAGCAGAGCAGCAGTCACTTAGAGCCACAAGTATCCACAAGCACCACAGGGTCAGTATATCAGCAATTAGTGGAATAACTGAAATGAAAAAAACAAAACAAATCAGAAAGGTCTGCACCATCTCCCGCTCCGCCTGCAGCGCTCACATCTCCATCCACCTTCCAGCCAATCGTCTCGCAGCTGCTGAATCGGAAAACTCTTTAGGTGACGTCACAACTCCTTTGCGACGCAGCAGTAAAGGATCAAGATGAGATCAGATGATGAACCAGAGCTTGTTCTGAAGTTGCACCACAGAAGAAGAAGCTTTCATTGTGCCAGTGTGTGTGTGTGTGTGTGTGTGTGTGTGTGTGTGTGTGTGTGTGTGTGTGTGTGTGTGTGTGTGTGTGTAGCATTGATTTCAGGCTCTCTCTCAAAGCTGGTGAGCTCTGACAAAGCAAAGGCTGCGTCTGCTGCAACACGTCTGAGGCCGACGGGCGTGTTCCATTATTTACTCCACACGGCGCCCAGCGAGCAGCACGCCGACACAGCGCCGCCCCGCCCCGCCTAAAGGTCACACGCACAATCTCATTGGTTAAGTGATCAATTATTACTGATGTAGGTAGAATCCCCCCCCCACCCCCCGTCTAATTAGTCGACCGAAATCTCTTTTCCAACAGAGTGAGAGGAGTGAACGTGTGAGAGGAAGGAAGCTGCCGGAGATTCATTAGCAAACCTTCGTCTCTTTGTCTAATTAGCGTTTAATCACCTGCAGTTCACTCAGTCAAACACAAAAACCTCAGCACCACTATTTGTTATTTTACAGCTTTAAGTGGATGTTTTGTTCACAGCTTTGACTTCTTTTCGTATTTTTCTTGTATCTTTTCCCTCCTGCTGTCTGACTGAATCTACAGCAGACATCGGAGACTGCAGAGCCAAACGCAGCAGTCCAAGAGAAAAGCAACATGTTTGCACAAAACAATTCACGGCACCAGCGGCCAAACGAAACGAGAGCAGAAGAACCAGAACCAGAGAGGAGCTGCAGACTGAGAAGCCTGCGGCGAGTTGAGACTCCAAGAGTGACAGAATCGCCGCAAACGCTGAGCTGAGTCGAAACTCCCACAGACTCCAACAGACCAACAACTTTGATCTCCAAACACCTTAAGGCCAAACAGTCATAACCGTGATGACACAAAAGAGACGCTGGCAAGCGCCGGCGCCGCTCAGTTGTGTCAAAGACCAGCAAAGAAGCTTCAGACAGGAAGTGTCTTACCTCTCGTACTCGGCGTTGTCGCGGTCGCAGCGCGCGTCCTTGTGCTTCTCCCAGTCCTTCCCGTGGCGGCAGGTGGTGAGCGACACGATGTCCTTGCCGTTGTGGATGTGGTGCAGCGCGTTGCGAGTGTCGGAGCCGATGCCGGTGAGGTAACGCTTCCCCTTGAACATCAGCAGGTACTTCCTGCGCGGCGGGACGCTGTTCCTCACCAGCCAGCCGCGCTCGCCGCCCTTCTGAGGATGCTCCTTGGAGAAGAGCGGGATGGAGACGTCGAAGCCCGGCCGGAAGTGCTCGGTGTTGAGACTGGCCTTGGCCAGCATGGCCTGGCCCATGTTGAAGCCCAGGTCCTCGGTGTAGTTGGGCCAGGTGCCCGAGTACAGGTTGAAGATCAGGTGGTTGCGCCCGTCGTTCCACAGCGGGTAGCCGCGGATCCGCTCGTCCACGTTGGGCACAAACTGTCCTGACAGCTGGTCGCGGTCCAGCGTGTCGATCCCCAGCACGAACAGACAGGCCTCGCGCGGGTCCGACGTGTAGTACCGCGACTCGGCTATAGAGGTCAGGATTTTCTTGTAGCTCTCCGAGACGCGCTCGTTTTTCTCCGAAGGGTAAATGTAGACCCGGAAGCCGTCCCGGCCTCGGCGCCGACAGCGTGAGAAGTCAAAGCAGGTGTCCATGCGGCAGCGGCTGTCCTTGTAGATGGCCGACCAGGCCTGGCGCCGCTGCCGGGGTGACTCGGCCGCCCCGGGGTCCGTCTGGAGCTCGTCCAGGTGTGCGTAGCGAGGCAGGAAGGCCCGGTCGGTCCAGTTGGGCCAGGGCCGGACCACCTCGCCACGCTGGCGGCTCAGCAGCCGCAGCAGCCGCAGCTGGACCCCCCCGCCCCAGTAGAAGAGGAGCAGCCAGCAGCTCGCGCAAAGGCCGAGCAGCACGTACTTCTTGCGGGCCTGCATGGGGGCCGTCACGCTCGCCGTCCGCTCGCTCTCTGGTTCCGCCGGCCTCGCCCCCCCCACCTCCACCCCCCCAAGACCCGCGATGTCTAACAAGGAGCGTCTGATGGAGCCCGTAACAAGGTCATGGTCCGGCCTGCTCGCTCCCTGGCTCGCTGCAAAGTGAGTTGGTGGCTCCGCCTCTGGGTCAGTGCCGGCTCGCCAGCCCCATCAGGCGCGGTTGGCGGCTCGCTGCTGCTGCTGCTGCTGCTGCTCTGTGAGTGTGAGTGTGCTGGGCCGCCCGGTCGGCTGGAGAGCAATCACGGCTGCTTTCTTGGCTGCGTGGGGCCGAGCTGGCTGCCTCATGGCGCCGGGCGCTGCTGCTGCCACTGCTGCTGCCACTGCTGCTGTCACTGCCGCTGCTGCTGGGCTCCTCCTGCACACACACAAAGAGACGCTCGGATCAGAGCACGGCTGGCGGCGCCCGAGCAGACCCCGACCCGCGGTGGGATTGGCCAGGAGGCCCGGCGAGCGGGCTCGGGCCGCCCCTGCACCGCCCAGCATAAATACAGTCTTGTATACCTCAGCTCGGTCAACATGTCACACTGACCACTAACGGTGAAAACAACCAATCAACTTTGTCAGTAAAGTGAATGAAAACTTTCTTGAAAGTGCTTTTAATTTGAAAAAAAGCAAAAATATTGTTTGGGTAAAAAAAGGTTTCTAGAGCAACATTTTGCACCGGTTTTCATCACCAACATGCACAATTTCATGCCTGAGGGATGAACGAAAGAATCTTATCCGATCTTAATAAAAATAAAAATGTTGACGTACTTTAGTAAAAAACAAACTTGGAAACTTGGAAAATTTGGATTTGTCACCAATTTGGTGGATGGTGTGTGATCATCAGGAGCTTCAGCTACGACGGCAAAGTCTGGACCATCAGACACCGCAGCGCTTTCCAGGTTCCAGCTGAAGTAAGTGGAGGAGGAGGAGGAGGAAGAGGTGGAAGAGGAAGAGGAGGAGGAGGAGGTGGAAGAGGAGGAGGAGGAAGACGAGGACGAGGCCGTTTGGAGCAGAAGGAAACAAGAAGCACTTTGACGCCCCTGAAGCAGCCGTTCATCCTCAGAGGTCTGAGGGGAGGAACTCACTCTCACTGCCGCTTTTCAGCATCGTATTTTTTGCCAAACACCCCCCATAACTCCCTGACATGTAGTGTGTGTGTGTGTGTGTGTGTGTGTGTGTGTCTCACAGTGCGGCCCAGTGTTCTGGCTGCCAGCTGCCACACAAAGGCAGCTTTCAGGTCTCACCTGCCGCCGCCGCTCGCTACCTCCCGTCCACATTCCTGCTCTGCGCCCGCCGTCCCCACGGCCGAGCGGGAAAACAAACTGCCTTGTGGATAAACACAGCTCTGCCTCGGAGTCTGAATGCACACCATTATAATTTGCTTATGCATTTCTAAGATGTTCCAAGAGTGAGTTCAACAGGTGCTGCAGAATTGGTGATCAATCACAGAGAGTCACAGTGTGATGACGAGCAGAGCTGCTCAGTTATCAAAGATCACTGACAATAGTTCAGTGTGAGGTTTGCTATTGTTTTTTTTCATTCAAAAGCCTAAACATGCCAGTCTGCAATTGCAAATATTTGAAGAAAAAAAACTATCTTATGCCAATTTTTCAGTTACTAAATGAAGGAACGAATGAATAAAAACATGACAGGTTCTGTCGTTGCTGGTTAATGTAAATTGTATATTTTGAGGTTGGGATTAACTGTGCAGATCCCACATTCACCACATTCAGCTCCTTTAATTCTTCAGTAGGTTTTATATGTGTGTGTGTGTGTGTGTTGGTGGGTGGTGTTTGGCATCTTCTCCACGGCCGCGCGAGCAGCGAGTGTTGGGGGAGAAACACACACTGGGGATCCCATCAGTGATTCGTTATCAATAATTCACAGGCTGCTTTAGTTAAGGCATTGATTCCCCCTTTCGTCATTGCTTTCATGTCCGCTGTCACCAACACACACACACACACACACGCTTGGTGGACAAGGGGATAATTGATAGCCATCAGCAGAGGAGAGCCGGACCGATGCAGGCCGAGAGGAAGCAGCCTCGTCCTCCTTTCATGCCTCGTTTTGCAGGAACAAACATGTTGACATTGATTTTCATTTACAGTTGGAGCGACGCCAACTGTCACTTCTCAAGCAGCTTTTATTTGAGAGCACTTCCCACTTAGCACTCGTTTCGCTTAATTCATCCGATAATAGCGGCTCCGAGATTGAATGTGAATTGATCCTAGAATTACAAAATGAGGGAACTTTGCGAGCCAATGAGGTATTACTGTGATAATGTGCGAGTCGGCCCCACCGAGGAAGATATTACTGAATATTAGAGGCGTGAAAATACCCATTTATGGGGCCTAAAAATACACTCTCTCAACAGACTGCAAGTGCATTGATGTTGTTTCTGCCTCAAAA
This sequence comes from Mullus surmuletus, assembly GCA_903171835.1. Taxonomy (NCBI): domain Eukaryota; kingdom Metazoa; phylum Chordata; class Actinopteri; order Syngnathiformes; family Mullidae; genus Mullus; species Mullus surmuletus. Next base: position 134,901 of record CAESWR010000399.1, read on the forward strand.
CGTGGGCGCAGCCACCATTTTCGCCAGGCATGCTGGGACCTGAAAGGCTCCCCTCAGTGAGAGCCGTTAGCCCGTCACGGATCAATGATGGATCCTCATGGTCGCTGAGTCACACAGGGAAAAAGCCACAAGGCTCATTGAACTGAGGAGGGGGCGGGGCAGGGGGTGGGGGGGGGGAGGGGGAGGGTTCAAGGAAAGGTGAGGGAAGGAGACAGAGCTGTGGAATTGCACCTTTCGTCATTTGCTTCACTAGCGACTCCAACAAGGCAATCGACTAACTCCGGGATTCCACCGCATCCGGAACGGCTCCGCTCTGGAACGGAACGGCAGGCGGATCACAAACGCAAGCATACAGCGCCCACCGGATCCCATCCGCTGCCGCAGGTGGAGGAGAGCCGATTACCATATTACGATATTTCTCACGAGATTTGCAGAGATTCGACGAGATCTCGCATGTCATTTCACGGCGAGACATTGAATGAGATGGTGGTGTACATGAACACCCACAACAAACCATCGCTCCCCCCCACAGAAACCCACCAGCTGACCATGTGGACAGGGTGTGATATGACCGCTGAAAGATCTTTGACTCTTGAGTTGAACCCTGACCCCTCACATTATCACCTGAAGTACAGTTCAACGTATTGACTTTATTTTATTTTGAAAATTAACCGGATATTTTACTCTGTAGCCGCATACAACTTCCGCCGCCGCTCGCGCTGCGCTGCACTGAATTGATGTGTTGTGCATCTGGCAAAAATAGAAGCCTTGCGTATCCAATCCGACCGCCGCAGCGGAGCCGGACGGCGGACGCATTGTGTGGAATCACGCACATTGATTATAATGCTTGCGTATTTGATCAGGCTGCTGTTCCAGAGCGGAGCGGAGCTGTTCCTGATGTGGTGGAATTTAGGGGTTAGGAACACATCATCGGTCCATGTGGAAGATTGTTGAAGGTCAGCTGGAGACGACCTGGAGAAGACCAAGAACCTTCACAAGCTCCAAAAGTGCCCCTGACGACAGGAATCATCCGTATCATTCGACCTTCAGCTCTTTCTGGTAAAAAGAGGAGGATCATACTCTATAATCCAAAGCTCCGTCTATTAAGAGATGTTTTGGATCATGTTTTCCACCATGGCAGCTGGTGTGTGTGCACCTCCGAGGACATCAGACAAAGACCCCTTGGTGGACCACCAACAGTGAGCGCTAACTAGGCTCACGGGAAATCACAACTAGCATCACCTGTGTGATGTAAAACCAGGCAAACATACAGCTCACACGGTGGAAGACACTGAAGCCCCCCACAACCACATGACCTCGCATCAAAACATTAGCATTAGAGAGCTAACTGTTAGCTAGCACCAACTATGGGTTAAAATCCACCCCCCGACCTAGATTACTTTGGCATTAACAAGCTAGCTGTTGGCCAGCATTAAAACATAAACAAAAGTAGTAGGAGGGTCCCTGATAAGCAGAGTCGGGTGGTCCCTGAGGTCGCTCTCATCCATCATGGCCTCACAACGAACATTCCGGTTGGTCTTGGAGCGGAGCGGTGAGGAGGCGAGCGGGGACGCTGGACTCACCGATCGGATTAAACTAATCTCAACGTGGAGGCGAGCTCTCGGGACAACCCGACTCCTCTCCTCCTTCCTCCACCGCTCGTCTCTCTCTCACCCCTCCTTTTATCCGAGCTAAGCCGGCTGGAGGGTTTCCTTCAGAAACAAAACCATTTTCATGCCGTTTCCAACCTCAATTATTCCTGCTTCATTCTCAAAAGGAGCGAACGTGGATGAAACGGAAACTTAATCGCAGACGAGGAATTCGCCCGGCGAGGCCTCCCCCTTCTTTGATCTCTTGCGCGCCTCGAGTACAGAGAAACTTCGAGGAAGGTTCAGTCAGTGTTTGGAGAGAAATGAACTGTGTCAACACTGCAGAGCTACAGAGAGAAGATCTGGATGTGCAGCTTCCACAGAGATGCAGGTGGAAAAAGGCTCTGCTGACCTGAGGAACACGCTGCTCTGGCTGCAAACACTCCACACCGAGGAGAGCTTTTCTCCATCAAACCACAGGTAGCTGCCCGACCCCGACCCACAATGCCTTTCTGGATCAACATGTCGACACAAGGTTGTCAACCTGGTGTTTGCATCAATACGGACTTTTTAAACCAAACCACTGAAGTTGGAATGGATGGGCCAAGATTTCTAGAGATGTTTCAGAGCTCCACCTGCTGCTCCACATGCTGCTCCTCTCAGCTCGCTCAGCGTCACGCTGCGCCCGCCGACCAGCAGCACCAACAATCTGTCTCCTCACCCAATTTCAGCGGGTTGGGATGTGATAGATCGTCTGTTATGACCTTCAATGTGCTCTCCTGGCCAGTGCCTAGCAACAACTGCCTCGCAAGCAGAGATTTCAGTCTTTAAATCTGGATGTCAAAGGTGGCTTCGTTTTTGTCCGAGTCTCTGAAGTGTATTTGTGTTGGCGACGTTGTGTTTGACGTAGCTCTAGAAGGGCCGCGAGCGTCCAGCCGCCGCGCCGAGAGATTCCTGAGTAACAGAGTCAGAGAGGTTCAGAGTGTTTGTTAATTGTATCTTTGCCTGAAACAAGAAACCACTCAGATCTGTTCCCACTTCCGCCGCCTCCTCCTTCCTGTGTGGACGTTCTTGCCGTGTCGCGTAGCTGCGCTGTACGTTAACCATGTTAGGAACCGGCAGCTTGGTGCTCGATGTAGAAACCAGACTTCCTGTTGACTGCAGTCCGACGAGGAGGCGCTGCGGGAGTCGACACTGAGGAGCAACCTGGAAGAGCAGGTGGAGGAGTGAAGGCTGATGGTGGAGGACGTTCAGTGTGTGTGTGT
>CAESWR010000400.1:3408-14193 GCA_903171835.1 Mullus surmuletus
TAACACTCGGAAAATAATTTTAAATAGAAATTACCTTTTTCTTTTTAACCACGTGTGTCTCACTCGTTGCCTGCTCGCCGGACGTCGCCATCTTTTTTGTGTATGTTTTACTCTTCCGGTGACGTTTCTTCTTCTTCGGTTTAATTCGTGCGCGTTTTCGCCGCCCCCTGCTGGATTGGAGTGGGAACTGCAATGGGAGTACATGAAGAGCAAATGAATATGGATTTATCTCTTGCATTTGTGTTTTCTGGACTCACTGGCTTCATCTGCAGGTCTTCCTCTCTGCCACTCTGGCATCACAAACTTTTGTTTGTGTTTGTAGTATTTGTGTATTTGTAAAAACAAACAAACAAACAAACAAACAAAATCTAGCACAACTTTGCAGTCTGCATCTTGCAGCTCAGCTCCTTGCAACCCTGTTATATTGCCTTACTAATTGTTTATAAGCCACTTTTTGGAACAGTTATTATTTTTTCCTCTCTTTTGACCATTTTTTATGCCCCCCGCTTCGTGTAGGCTATATTATTATATTTTTATACTAATTGCACAGTTGACAGTTTGTTTTAATTATCATGTCACTGCTGTTGTACATTTACAACTATACACGTGACAAATAAATCTCTTGAATCTAGAATCTAGTTTGTTTGGGCAATGTGGATAAGTTCTTTTTGAACGGAATGAATCCATGCATTATGTCACAGCTGTCTAAACAATATCTTTGTTGGAAGCGGTGACCTGCGGTTTCCATGATGTCCACTAGATGGCCCTCTAGTGTCATACTTTCTTGGTTTGGCAGCCACAGCACCTGACTTGGATCCACATCTGAAGTCGTGTGGCATCTATGGTGGCATCAGAGCCATTAAATCTTTCCTCCTCATGTCCTCCTCTGTGCCAGATTCAGGTGAGCTCCTCATTGGATCCTGGATGCATTTCAAATATCTCATTATTTGACAAAGGATCTTTTGGCACAACACATGTGTGCCTGAGATACATGAGACTGAGAAGAAAAATGCAGTGATCATATTCACCATGAAGAAAGGACTGCTAACTGGAACAACCACTGACAGAGGGGCTTCCCGAGGAAACGAGTAGTGGTCCTCTGGAACCTTAAAGGATCTTCAATGGTACCCTCAGTTTGAGAAATAGTTGAAATACACTTCAGTAAATATGTTTGAGAGCATTTTATACAAGAAACCTGACACCTGAAACCTGGCATTAATAGCCTTTTAAGATGAAATTCTAACTCCTACCAATGTAGCTTTATGTCATGTTTGCTAAATAATATATAATAGAATGGCTTTGTCTTATTTTTCTGTTGCCCTTTGTAAAAATTGACATCCAAAAGATTTCCCCGTCCAACCTCTTGTTGGCACCGAGCTGTCGCCTAGCAACGCCAACGTCAGTTCTTCTTCAGGATCCCGTCCAGTGAAGCCCAGGAGGACCCTGCCTCAGTTTGATAAACAGAGATCATTTGTTTCTGCTCATTTGATATTAATTCCACCCTTTGATGTGAAATTCATCACATGTTGAAACCACAAAATGAAACATGAGACGCGAGAGGAACAGACGAACAAATAATTCCGCTGCGATTTAACATTCTCAGCCACCTGCTACTGTACAGTGGGACCCCCGTATGATATGATATGATAAGTTATTACTCCTCATATGTCTTGATGTGCAGCTGATCTCTGAGCACCCTTAGTGGGTGGGGGGTTTCGCAAGCCCGCAGCTCTTCTTGGCCTACTTTCCCCCCAAAACAACGAAACAAACATTCACCTTCACAGACCAGAGCCACTGCTCGGAAGAACTGTGGAAACAAACAAAATGTCCTGTTTGTGTCTAAGTGGGTTGTTTGTAACCAAGTGTGCACAGGAAAACACTGACAGATTCTTGTAGGTTAGTTTGTTGTCACTCAGAAAATGCAAATGAATTATTGTTTCAACTCTATATTCCTGTATATTTCATTTTTGGTCTAGAAGAGAACTTTTAGAGCAGTTAAAGAACCACTGTTTAATCACTTGTGGAAAAAAACTGAAACCTTTTTGTCACATCTATCCCACACTTAAGAAAACATACCTGATGATTTGTTATTTATTCATCTAGGAATCTGGGTTTACTTTTTTTGCAATCATTAATTTTATTAATGATAGAAACAGTGAGAACAGATTCCCTTCCATGAGTGCAGCATTAACAAAAGCAGATTACGTTTGGAAAATGCTGATTGATTAAATGCAAATCTGAGCTTTCATATGTGTGTACCATATTTTTAGTAGCAGTGCCGTTAAAAATCTTTTATTTTATACGACAAGATGAATTCAAACCCTGTGACCCTTCGTAACCTTGCTCCTCCATTCATCAATCCCATCATCCTCACATCTGGTGGTGGAGATTTGGCTCGCACTTTGCCTATCTGAATATTTGATATTATTCTCGCTGACTCAGTGAAACAGGCTTCCTGAAAAGTACTTTCCTTTGTTTGCGTTCCAGCTGCTCCAGCTCTGACCTGACACTCACCCGATCTGCTCTGTACAGGATCCTTTCGCCGTCTCGCTAGTAGGAATCATTTAAAGAAACAACAGCCCTTTTAAAATTCTTGTAATGAAAAAACACAGCAGGGGGGGACTAAAGTGGAGTGTATTTATTATGCATGACCTTTGGTTAATTTACTGCATGCAGAATGAGTGTTGTGAGCAGTCCAACTATTGTTATCTTTGCTCTGCATTCTTCTTCTTCTTCTTTTATCTACTTTAATGCATTGCAGGTAATATCCATTATTTATTTTAAGTCAATAAGTAGGATCCTGGGAGGAGGACACCTGACACACCAAAGCATTTTAATGTTTTACATTGCAACAATTTCATAGTGATCCCTGGGATATGAATAAAATGTGACCTATCATACACAGGCAGTTTATTCCCAGCTAGGTTTTCTGTCTTAGGTATTTGCCTTGATGTCTCATAACTAGTATTTATAAATGATTTGTGCTTTGACCCGAGTAATCAGATTACCAAATATAACCAAACATTTTTTTCATACTAATCTGCGTTAATGTGACGGCCAAAACTTGGGAAACACCTCTCGCGTCGACTCAGTACAGGTCAGCAGCACCACAAATGTCAGCCTCTAATATGTCTTTTTCGCCATTTTTTATCCTGAAATGGCGAAAATAAAACCAGCATCAGATTACGTCCGTCAGAATGGGAGGATTTTGCCTGACCGACGTATTATACTTAATCCTGTCATGTTTAAATGCTGTGGCTGATGGTTGCCATAGAATGGAGCAACAACAATACACTAGAAACTCAAAATTGTACTTATACACTAATACTTGTTAGTTGGAGCAGGGTGAATAATATTAGCCTCTGAAATGTAGTGAAAGCAGCTTGATATTGAATTATAATATACAGTATGATTATTCATTCCTCTTCTGTTTCTTCCCCACTTTCTTTTCCACCATGCTTCTTTCCACTATATGAGACCTCTTAATTTTAAGATCTTTATTGAAAGAAAAATGGGATTTCCTTAAATATGGGCATGCTTACTTTATGAAAAAAGCAACTCCACGACATTAAGCTGATTAAACTTGGAAAATCAAATCCTGTGCTACTTTAAAAATGTTAACTGCGAATAATAATCAGCTCAAAGTCATCCCACTAAGCCCACAATATCCATTAAGTGCTCAGTGCACAGATGATAACCAATGCAAAATCTTATCATAAGTGATCAAATGCAACAAAGCGTGATCACTTTTATACAAGAGTGCAACTTATTGTTAAAGAGATTATTGGCAGGCATGTTTTAATCTATGTCTAATCAATAAATTATGCTTCCTTTTTAATGTTTTACATTTGTTACAAGTCATTTCCATAGATGAGAAGATTACGTGCTCTTTGATGTTTTGCTCTGAGCCGAAATATCTGCAGATTTTTATCTCAGCGATACTATCGTCTCTGCACCCCAATTTACCACCAGGTGCATCCTTTGACCGAGGAGAGTTCTGCAAGATGAAAATGTATTAAAAATAGTTTTGAGAATACATTTAGATGTTACACGCATGCATAATACAAAGCCTTCCTGTGGCGCCTGCACATGACTCGCTGGTGGCGGCGTGGAGCGTCTCGCACCTGCAGTCAGGTTACATTACAAACAGTGTTCGGCGGCGCCACTCGCGGCTCTCTGCTGCAGACCAAAGAGAGGAGCAAAAGTAGGTCAGCCTCCCGTAGACCCACACATCCCTCTCCTCCACGCCGCAGCGCTGCTCGTGTCTGCCATCAGAGAGTGAAAATGGGAGTCGACAGCTGCCTTCCACTCACTTTAAAGCCTCGCCGCAGCTCCTGGTCGATGCCACAGTGTTGGGAAGAAAAGCAGCCGTGCACGAGCGGGCCTTTTTACTGATCCTTAGGGCACCCAGTTTCACTCATCGCATGGCGAATAATCAGACTGGAAAACTCGTGAATCCTCGGAGATCAAACGCCACACTGGTGCGCTGCGGTGATAAAGACGCTATAGATCATATATGCACGCTACCAAGTTTTCCGTAAAGTTTTTCTGCCAGCACGCATTTTCAGATCAGACGACAGCTGACTCAACAGCTTTCTGAAGAAGCAGTAGGTGCTTTGATCTCAGATTAGTATATAAGGAACGCATGCAAAGTGGGGGAGGAAGGGGAGGAAAGACCGAGAGGGCAAAGTCTCAGAGGGCCCAAATCTCTACAAAGTGAAGCACTGGTATTGGTTTAGTAGTTATGGCTTCTGTCACAGAGCCTTTGATTGAATTGTCAGGTTCAGGATGGGACTGACACAGAGGAGTGAGGGGTGATCTGACACAAAGACAGAACTGCATTAACGATGTCTTGGCAGTCATTAAAGTAGTTGTGCTGGGAATTAGCAGAAAATGGGACCTTGATTCACATTATTAACATCATTCTGTTTTGAAGGAAACTTGGTGGAGGGGCGGAGACCCTGTGACTCCCTCTGCTGGCCACAACAAAGATGGCACGTGAAGTCTTTAATTGTTAAAATCCTTCAATCTCTGCCCAAATCGCCATGCTAATACACTTACAATAGCAATGATAGACAGTTTTTTTGTATTGAGCTGTCTTTCTTTTGTATTCTTTGAATGAAAAGAGATTTAAGATTAAGATTTTGCCAGAGCTACATCTTTACATTCATCGCAACCCCATCATATTATCCCACAGAGCCATCATTGGCGATTATCACTATTAGGATGATTTCTTTTTTATAATTTTTGTTCTGCATTTCACCATCGGCTGCATGTGAAATATAATGTAAAATCTTCCAGTAGTTATTGAAATTCTTTACTCAACTGGCCAACTGGGTATAATAAAGACCACAAACCACGACGCAGCTGATAATATCTGTTTGAGTTCCTCTGAGATTTGGGCCGAGACTGGATGAGATCATCTCCATTCATGAGCTGAGCTGCGGCCTTTTCAAAGCCGGGAGAGGAAGGAACAATGGCACTCTATTAAAACCTGCAGCGAAGTCCCAAGCAGCCGCTCTTTCTCTGAGCTTTCCCACTTCCTGTGAATTAATAATAGACTTGCTGGGGAAGTGGATGCATTTAATAGAACCTCATTGAACAGAGACAGTGGAAAGTTGGAAAGTATAGAAAATATATGTCAAACCTACAGCAGTTTTCCTCAATGAATTTTATTTCTTTTTTTTCAGTATATATAGTAACAAGTTGAGCAGCTCTAACTGATTTGTCCAGCACATTGTATCTGTGGTGTGTGTCTGGTGCATGTGTGTGAGATGACGCGATGTTAAAATCCCACTAACCCAAACTGGATTCACACATAAGAATAAAACAGTAAAAATTTCAACACCTGTTTTTTCAATTTTGATACACTTTCCACAAAAAAGGCATCACGACTCGAATTTTTAACAGGATAGAACTTTTCACAAGTGTTAGAAGTATAGTTCCTGACCAAAACACTCACTCAAATGAGTTGAAGCCGTGACATCAGAGCTCATTCATTCCAATGCAGAGGGCTGAGTGGCTGGTGCTTTCAAGTGCTGTTGGAAACAAGGCAATTGTTATTTTTTAAGCCATAAGATAAGCCTTTAAATAAAAACTCGACAAATGCATAAAATATAGCACAGTTCTGTCAGACAATCTTCCTAACTGTAAGCATGCAAAGTCCAAATAAGCTCAACCGCAACTATTACATTGAAAAGGTACTTCAATAATACACAATTGGGTAACATTAGTATGCCTGCTATTATTCTAAAACATTAAAATACCATATGCATTTAATTGTTAATACTCCTGTACTTAAACCTAAATAAGATATGAAGGAAGGAACCTTTACTGGTCACCTGAATATTTTATAGGGGTTATTGCCACTTTCACTGCACTGAATGTACATATTTTTCCTGGAAATGCAGAAACTGCAGAAGGTACAAAATCCATGTTTTGTTCAGCAAGTGTGTGTTAAACAAAGGTATTATTTTGGCAAGGTGGCGATGGCTGAAATGCTGTGGTATCAACAAACTAATGAGCAATCACTTCTAATACAAAAAAAGATTAAAAGATCTTGTAAAATTAGACTGTGTTGACATTGTTATGAACTATTTGGAATACATTGCAAACCTTTTCTTTGCTCACAATTTTCAGGGCCTTTGCTTTTACGCATGATTTATGCAGCAATAGCGTGAGAGCTAGAAAATCCGAGCCCCGGCAGGCGTCCGTGAAGGCATCCCCGCGTCCTGCACGGAGGGAAGCGGCTCCGGCTCGCCAGAGTGGGCGAAGCGCCGCGGGAGCAGCAGGCTGCCGGAGACTAACTCTCAGCATTCACTCCCACCAGGAGATGAAAGCCGCATTCTGAGCAAGAAAAAAAAAAAAGCTCAAGATGACGGTGGATTTTGAAGAATGTATCAAAGATTCTCCCCGCTTCAGGTAAGACGCTGAGCTTGTTGGTCGCCGCCAATGCTCATTTTACCTTCAGTGACAGTGAACGCACCACCACGTTTGGCTGCCTGTGGGATTGGACTGCAGTGGGATCAGCATGTTGATAGATGGAATCATTGGGTTATTTCACACCCATGATGATGATTATGCACTGCAGCCAAATGGGTTTATTCTCTCACATTTGTGCTGTTTTTTTTAAAGTTCCATTCTTTAGTTGAGTGACCGTTGAAATGCAGTAAGTGTGTGTGATGAAATTCAACAGTCATGCTTAATACTTTTCGAAAAAACCTACTTAGGGCTCTCTATAAATGAGCTCATGTCTGAAAGATTCAGCTCAAACGGTGCCACTAATCACCGGATCAGGGCAAAGTGAAGGTTTCCACGCAGCCGGGGCTGGAGCCCCCTGACAGCCGGGCACCAAAGGTTACATCAATAAAGGCAGGAATTTTCTACAACCACATCTGAACACGAGCAGGCAGTCAAGAGCCTCCCAGGACCCGGAGAGACGAGCTCCTTTGAAACCCGTGCAGTGATGGAAGGAGTCACCACCACATCTGGAAGTACCTGCTTTTGTTGAGACGGAGCAAAAAGTAGTTTAAGGACATCCTCTTTGAAAAGGGTAATGCGATATCTGCATCAGTGCGTAAAAAGCCCCATTTGAAGACGTGTCCTATGTCCAGTAAAGCTAAATCTCAGTATTTGTGTAATGGGGGGGGGGGCATCTTGGTAGAGGATCGACTTGCATGCTTGCACTCAGCAGTCACGCCTCCCACATTCATTGAAAATCTTCCCACTTTCAGTAGCTGACAGTCCACGAAGCCTTTAAGATTAAAATGAGCAAAATGTGCCATTATCAGACCCTGAGTGGTGCTGCACCCCGGGTGGAAGCAGCATGCAGTGGGGCTTTTGATCTTCTCCACACATTGTTGAGGCAGTTCAACAGTATCTGACCCAGGGGTCAAGCCTTAAACAACAAGACAGCGGATCATTAGATGAGTTACGGATTAGAAAAAGGATGTCTCTGTATGACTTTTAGGAGTAAAGTCCAGTTAGCATTGATTTGTAGAGGGCTAAGGAAGGACCTATTTAGTCTTTGATGGATCACAAATGGGTCAAAGTGCCAAAGGGATAGTTTGGATTTTTTGACATAAAGTTGTATGAGATCCTCACCATCAGTGTTGTGCATCAGCAGTGACTTTTCCCCCACTAAGTCCCGTGAGCGGCGTTACCGTCCGGTTTTGGTATTGCAGAAAGTAGTCCCGGCTAGTTGCTGAAGATAAAGCATTTTGCTTCAAAAAACAATATGCTTTCAAGAAAATCAATTTGTATCGGAAGGACTTGCCGGGTGATTGCGTGGTCTGACTTTTTCACGGCCAAGAATTCGTGATGTCAATGTATTACTCTTTTGAACGAAGATTTTTAGCAAAACACTTTATTTGTTTGACCCCAGCAAATAGCTGGAACTACTTTTGGCAACACTGAAGCCGGGCTGGAACTCCGTTCACGGGACACAGTGGGGGAAAAGTCTCTGCTGACGCACGACTCTGATGGTGAGGGTGTCATACAACTTCATGTCAAAAAAATCCAAACTATCCCTTTAAGTAAAGCACTGTGTGTTGGAGAGTTATCATGTCTTTAAAACAAAATGAAAACCATTTATAGCTGTCAAACCCCGCAGCATAGTAGTGAATCCCCAACTATTGCACTTAACAGTATATTTGAGTAAATGGGGCACTTGTGTCTGTGTCAGATAGCATCGCTGCTGCAAAAATCAAAGACTTCCAGACTTGGCAGCAGCACCTTAATGACTGCCATCTGGGTCCGGAGAAAGGCCCATCTCAGGAAGCACTAAGCGAGGGGGTGTTTGCTCTAACCTTCCCCTTTCCCTGTTTAATATGCTAAGCAGCGGGGCGACGGCGGGACAAGCTGCATGCTAACGAGTCGCTGCCGGTGAAGCGCTCTGAGGTGCTTTGTGTCCCGGAACGCCTGGAAAAAGTCATGCCTCCTCCTCTTTCCTTGTGACCCACCTTAACTCAATTAAGGTGGGTCATCTTAATTGTCCGTCATCATCTTCCGGGAATGTTTAAATGGATGGAAGAGTAGCTGAAAGAATCAAGAAATCGCGTGTTCTCGTGGCCAGTGAAGCCTGTTACGGTGTTTTCACAGCCTTCAAATGGATCCATTGTGGAGCTAAAAGCAGCAGCAGCAGCTGTTATGTAACAACCCTGGAGGTGGATGACTGGAAGGAAGAGCGAGCACAGGATGGAGGGAAATCAAGGCTTTTCATTATCAGGGTTTGCGTGAGGCGCCGCTTCCCGCAACCTTAAGTCACGCAGGAAACGGTTGGTGCATCATTGTCAGCTGCCACATGCTCCGAGGTTTCTTCGCTCGGCGAGCCTCCGAGCCGCCAGGGACATCAAATGTGTTCCGGAGACATGTGACGTCAGGAGGCGGCCACAGGAAACTAGTGTGTTTGTGTTTGCTCCGGCACAACAGTGGCAACACGCGATGTTTGAGCTGCAGTCTCCCCGCTGACGTGTCGAGCGCGAGGTCACGCTGATGGAAAACAAACTGGTGGAGGAGCACACTTTTACAAGTACACCATAGAAGAACACCAAAAAACAACAACAAAGCAACAGATTGTGTGTGAAGTCAAGGCCCGGGTAGATCGTTATTAGAGTAAACTCATGATGGTATTGGTCAAAGTTTGCATCATAATTTGTTTTACATGAACAAACCTGATGTCTTTATGATACAGAAACAAAACGAAATTGAGTTTTTGTTTGTTTTCAAGACCCAAGATTCACTTGCTGGGTGTTGCATAAGCAGAAAAAAACGAACAAACTTTTCCCATCAGTCTGAGATTATGCAGTCAATATTGGGGTTAAGGTACAAATTCCGGTTACTGAAACATTCAGAATAACCTGTTTACATGCCTGAGCAAACAGGGTTATTTCTGTATCCATGGTCATCGTTGGGATATCCTGATCAAACAACGATGCACTTGTACAAACTTTACACTCTTCTTTTTGTGGCTCTGGCTATCCTGCTACTTTCTACCGTCTCCAAATGCCGTGATGTTTGTGTCTTTTGTCATCATCACACTTATGAAGTGATTGGTTTCCTCCAAAATTGTGGCGTGGTGTTGTTCTTGCGTTTGGCCATGTTTACAAAGTAGTTCCTGGACTCAAAAGACCAAGATTCCTCGCCAATAGAACATGCGCAGAACACAAATTCATGTTCCTTTTGATGGGGAGATCCCGATTGGCATATACATGATCAAATATTCGGGTTTGCAGGGGTAATATTCGGGTTTTCAAAAACCAGAACATGAGCATTTTCGGGTTATTCAAATGGGTTATGGGTGTTTACATGGCCGCGCCAAAAAAGGGTCGTTTGACCGCATGCAAACGTAGCCAGTGTAATAAAAGCTGAATACATATTGATAAAAGAATGGTCAAACAGACCTGAAAGAAACAACATTCGAGCACAAACAATCTCTAAAAAAGCACAGGCATGATTTTTACCCATAAGTCCACTTAAAGTGCTTGATACATGACAGGTGCATTTGTTTTGGAATCACCAAGCTCGGAATATGGACAAAATCCGAAACTAAATTGGCAGATACTTATTTTCTCCTAACTATGAACATCTGTTATAGCTGAGCTGAGCAGATATTAATTTGGCGGGTTTTTTTGGGACGCTCCGCTCCCTCACTCCCGTCTGTCTGTCCCGCAGCAGAATATGACCATTGTCTACAGAGATTCTTGCTTCAGCGGAGAGACGGGCTCTTTTTTCTCAGAGTCTGAAAGGCCCCCGGGGGGAGAAGGGGTGGTGGTCGTCCCTCCTCCT
>CAESWR010000400.1:21835-32339 GCA_903171835.1 Mullus surmuletus
GTCTGTAGGCCTTATTGTCTACCTCCCTTCAATGGAACATTGTCCAGGCCAGCTCTTACAGCCCAGACCTCGTCACCGCGTGTGTTCTTTCTTCCGTTCCCCGGCCCCCCTCCATGCCCGGAATATCTTCATTGACATTTTTGTGTTTGTCGGAGTGATCTCGGACCACCCCGAGTTAATATAAACCTGCGCCGCCACCAGAGCCCCCTCCCTATCCTGACCTGTGCCTTGTTTGTACCGCCACCCATCAACAACCCCCGCTCCTCACAATAGTGTTGTGACGTCGCACACATCCTTCGGCGCCCCGCAACAGCGACGACGAGCACAGAATCCGAGAGCGCTCACTCAGATTCGGCGCGATGATGCACAAGAAGCGACGTGGTGTAAATGCCACATGCATCATCGCGGCGGTGAAAGGGTTCGTACATGTCACGTTTCCTCTATGGCCGTCTTTGTTGGCTTGCACAGTCTGAAGTGCCATTTCCCCCCGGGCTGTGGCGGCCTAATTGCACGACCCCTCCCCTCCCCTCAACACCACCACCACCTCTATCTGTTGGGGGATGGATGGAGTTGGCATTGCATTATGTATGGCCACTACACCCAGCTGGTTTGACAGAAAGCCTAATTGCAGCCAACATTGAAGGTCGACTTTGTGCTCAGTGCCAGATTTGACAACCAAGCGGCCATCGCTTGTTCAAACTGGAGCCAAATTTAGATCAGAAATAGAGGTGACTCTGTGCAAAAACCCACCAAAGTTTGTAAAAACAGTTGTATCAATCTGTCATTTCACTTTCAAATTTCTCATCAACTGTTGCACGCTTCGCTGAAATTTGGTACATGGTGTAGACATTGAGAACTTTTCCTTTTTAGGGTCTCAACAAAGAATTTCTTAACGAATGCGGACACGTGTATCCATGTGATGGACTAACTTGGATAACCTGCCTCATTGAATGCAAATCTTCTAATGTTAGGCTAAAGGCTGGCACACATTAAAGGATTCGTCAAACCTTCACAGATTTAGAGGCCGCATACTTGATGATAACAAAAGAGAGATTGCACACAATCTTTCTCTTCTGATATACTGAGCACACCGCACACTAACTGATTCTTCAGCAGAGTATCCGCTTCATCATGCTCAATATTCCAAATCTCGCGTGGTCAAACAGGAGTTTAGTGTAAACAAACATGGCGGACAAACAGGGCAAAGCAATTTTGGTCCAACTCTTCTCTTTGTCCGTTCTGTTGTGGCAAGTTTGGGACGAAACATTATACAAGCATTTATGCTGTTGCCACAAATCAACAAGTTGGTCTTCCATTTCGGAGGTCCAACAGACTTTTCCCTTCACCTGTGCCATATTTTATGGCCTGCTTTAAGATAGCGACAAACCCGCAGAGAGTCAGCATGGCAGTGTTAGCATCCTCATGTTACCCTAGTTGTACTGCGCCCCAATATGAGTGTCAGTACAAGTACTTCAGTATGCAATACGTCTTTTATTTGCATCCATTAATCTCATTCCTGAACCTTTTTTTAAAGTCAATTTATCTCTGCTTGGAGCCAGCATGCTGGGTGTATGTCAGTATTTTGTGACAAATTATTACTATCATTAAAAAATGTTTGGGGAGCTGAAGTGTTTATATTATTGCGGCTCCTTCCTTCTCTTCCCTTCCTGCTGTTTATCTGTCATCCTGCCGTTCCCCAGGAAGAGCAAAAAGTCGTTTCAGTTGAGATATTTGGTCAAGTCGAGTTACAGGCGGTTGCATCACACTCGCTCCAATTCAATCGAACAGCGCCAGCGGGGTTTACGTTCAGCTGATGTTTTATTCATTAAAGTGCTGCGAGCTGGATTTCTGTCTGTTGTTGTTTTTTTTCTCTCTCTCGATGATATCAAAGTGGGAGGAGATTGTTTAGGGAATTTTCTAGAATGACTTCACCGCTGACCCGCAACAACTCAAGGTCACGCAGGACCCGCTGGCTGCATTCCCAGTTCATTGTCCGTCGTTTTCAGCCGCATTCCAGTTAAAACTCCAAGAACCGCGCTGTCAGGAGGAAGTTCAGCGGGGAAACAACAGAAAGTCTGTCATTATTTTTAGGAAAACACTATCTCCACCTTCCTCTTCCCTTCCTCTTACCAGAGTCTTTTGTCTTTTTTGTCAGTCTTTGCTAATTGACCTCGCTGGTTGTGTGTCCGGGACAGACTGCGGCTAATAGATCTCTGACCACAAAGCTCCAGAGGCATTCGGGAACATGAATGGTGTCTGGAAAACTACTGAAGGAACCAACCACATTAAATCCAACCTCCGAGACCGAATCGAAGTCGCAGTGTTTGGAGAGAGCATCAGCCTGACCAAAAGGCACGTATATGTCAGAGATGCGCTAATATGTTTTTCAGCACTCCGTCAAAGCACCACATCTGTCCTTTTTAAAATACCTCACAATCCAGTTCGATTTCTCTTCAAATTCTTTTACGAAATGGAAAGATGACTGTCAGCCTTTTTCGATAATGATTAATACAGCAATAACTCTGACAATATATGGGATATTCTTCCAAGCTTGGGTGCGTTTGGTGATATTTGAAATAACAATTAAACAAATGGCTGATGTGTGTTCAGTGTTAAACTTAATTATATGAGATGGCTTGAGTGTAGCCCTGGGGGGAAATATCCACAGTCATTTGCATGAAGGTGAACCTCTCTCCCCAGAATAAATCTGATACAGCCACTTAAAGTATCTCATATCTCGAACATGGAAAACTATCCAACCGACTGTGGAACGAAAAGGGATATTGTGCAGTAGACGTCTGACCTGTACTTAAAGCTTTGAAATATTAGTGGAAAGGCTGGTGGTGGAAAAGCAAACCCTCACAAATTCAACACCGATGTAGCTCGAGAAAAACCGTCTGCCACGTTCAAGGCATGAGAATTATACCGTCGGTGTTAAGACACGTGCTTGGACGTGTCTTTTTCAGTTTGGCCGCATGTCCACAAATCTGCCCACCCGACACCGAAATGAGGCAATACAGATGTTTTATCATTTGTCTGCTGTGATAGTCCCTCATCCAGACATGTCCCTCAAAAAGGAAAGAAAATCTCAGTGACTTCAATGAGAAAGCAGTTTCATTTCTTGTCTTTCATCATTGAGAAGCCATTGTTTCTTAAATTCATCCCCAGTAATATGGATGTCTTAGTATTGAACCGCTTGCTTTCAATGTCTCTACTGAGGCTTTTAATTTGAAAAGGCTGGATTTCAAAATTGAGCGGGAAACAACTGCTGCGGCTGGCCTGCAGGCTTCTTACGCTGACATGTTTTTTCTCTGGCTGTGAGGCAAACAGGGGAGACGGCGCTATCGTTTTCTTTTTTTTCTATTGGCAGGCTCAGCCGGTTTGTGTCTGGGGTGTGACGAGAGGGCAGCTGCTCCTTCCACAGGGGTCAGGTTGCTCTCACAGGGTCGCCGTGGGGTCCGGAGTCAAAGTTTTTGGCAGCCGGCGTTTACTGTTCATAAAGCATTGAGGTGTGAAGGGGCAGCCATTGCGCGGCGCGATTGCGCCATCTGATACTGCTTTTGAATATAGCCATTGTTGCACTTCAACACTTTGGTTGACTCTTAAATAGTCCCAGCAGCTACGTGATGGATTGCCACGGAATTTTGCAACAAGGTGCTGGCTGTACCGTGTAGAACGGAACACCGCCGCTCTACCCTCTAAATTCTGACATGACCTATGAAATAAAATCGTGTTCAAATTTTAATCCTTGGACTTCCTCGAGCATTTCAAAAGAACAACCCTGGCAGGAGTTTTTGAAATTCAGCTGCCTGTTGGATTCAAACGCATTTGCCGAAGAATGTCTCTCTGTTCCCCGTCCTCTTGGTTTGCACGTTTAAAAGATGGGATTCATCTGCTCAGATTAAAAGGGAATGTTATCCCCTGCTCTGGGACTGGCTGCTTTACTGCCTGTGAACCGTTGGTCCTTGGACAGTGCCAGAACTAATGTCTCTCGCTAGGGGAGGGTCTGAAAATATGCACACATGTTGTTCAAGGCCCAACCAGATACTAACAGCCTGATGCCGGGGTCGGTTTCCAAACAACAGTGATGATACTCGATTGTATTTTAAAGCCTTCGCTGTAGGTTAAAACCTCGACATCCATGTAATCTTTATTCTATAATGCCTGTGCAGACAAACCCGGATGATTTCAGAGCGACGGCACAAATCTGTAAAGTCTCCTAAACTTGAGGGATGGATTGGTAGCTGTTTGTTGGCTCTAGCGTTCCAGGGTCATGGCCTAGCCTGACCTCCGTTGCTTCACCATAGTCCGTTATTGATTTATCCGGTGATTTCTGAGCTTTATGCTTTATGCCTTTAAATTACAAGCTTGTTTTGAGTACGGCTCCACATTCATGTTGATCAAAAGTGGGCTCTTTTGATAAATGTAGGATATTGCGTGCGACCACAGTGACATCAGCCTTTAACAAAACGCTTTAACGATTATTTATTCATTTAAAAAAACCTTTTAATTACTCTTGGTTCTTTCCTGACAGTTTAAATGTCGATATCAAAGTTGAAAATTATGGTGGAGATGCAGCACTTGTCATTCTTGGCATAGCTTAAAGAGGATTTTTAATACTGGCATTAATCAGTCAGTTCTTACACTATTAGCACTGGCTTTCACAATCCCATCGGTTAAGCTTTATTTTAAACCATTGGAGCATTAATTATTGCCGTTTGTAGATTTAGTGGGGTTCCACTTGATTTCTCTTAACCCAAATGTGCTTTTTGGGCCGCTTCCTGAGGAGGAATCTGAGACACGTCAAGCCCCTGGGCTTTTCATCCCCTCAAGACTTATGTGCTGTGGTCTGTGGCACAACACCACGTCTAGGGGGAGCTGGCAGGGGCGTATCGGGGGGAGCTGGGTGGGTGGGGGTGCAGACGGGCAAAAGTTCACTCGCAGCAGGCCGACTGGTCATCTGAGGTGGAGCGCTCTACCCGCTGCCATATCTCTCTCAGTTTGAAAATAATGAATAAATAATCACAAGTGTTGATTTTGGAGAGGTTGTGGTGCAGTCAGTAGTGAGGAATATGTATGGCCAGCCAGATCCAACTCCCTTACACACTCTCCCACCCCCTTTCACTCACCCCCTCCCATTTTTCTTGCTCCAGACAGCTCTGTGAAGGAGAGAAGTGCTGATAGCCACCCGCTGGAGTAAGCTTTGCTGGGCACCACATGCATATACTCTAAGTCCATGACATTGTCTACCAGTGGAGGCATTGGAGGGATGTGTGTGTGTGTGGGGGGGGTGGCCATAGCACATTTTCAACTCATTATTTCAGGTGTTGTTGAGTCGCACCTTGCTGACTTCTTCTAAATGCAACACGCACACTGGCCGCCCATGGGCATGACGGTCAGTTATACGTCAATTCACTTGGAAGAGAATGTTAAATTTTTCCTTTAAAAGCATGTGCTCCTTTTTCAAAAAGGATCTTCCCCCCGGAAAGGAAAACAACAAGGCTAATGTGACAAATGGCAGTTCTAAAGGGGAAGGTTGTTGTTCCAAGCTGAACCTTTTGAACTACAGAGGCTGAAAATGCTGCTGAAAACATCAGTGTGTCTATTTTAAAACGCCCCATCTCGTCTAATTAGCATCCCATAGGTTCTCATTAGATGAAGCAACAAAACTGTACAGAAATAGGCTAATGGAATTCATTTAGTGTTGGGTAATTCTATTTTTGCCTGTTTGATGAACTGTAAATTCACATAAATGTGTTGTTTTGGTCGTGTTTTTGTAACTTCTCATGCAGACATGCTGTCCTGGATCTTGGCCACCGTCAGTCTTTGTCCTTGTCAGTGATTTATGAAGCCTGGCTATTGTGGTGGGAGTGGGTACACTTACGCCCTTCTGCTAAAACAGACGCAGAGATTTTTTTTTTTGTCTTTTTGGAGGGCAGGCTGTCAGGTGGCAGTCAGGCCGGTCACTGTCACCTCAGTCACAGCTTATTTTGCAAGCCCCAGGGGAGGGTGGGGTTTGGCATTCATCCTGGTAGCTTTGCACAGCAGAAAGACAGACATATGAGCCAGCATCCAAGAAAATTGAATTTTATCCAGTTGTGGGTTCTTTCTTGTCCTTTCTGGGTCCTTTTCTTAATTAGAAAAGGAAAGAAACAGGACTGATCTGATCTGAGTGCTTGTTTTTTTTTAATGCGGCCAATAATTTGATTCATATTATTGAATAATTGATCTGCATAAATTGTGGAAAAATGTCAAGATCCCAATAACATATCAGCTATTTTCTTCTCTCTTTGTTTTGTTTGACCAATAGTGCAAATTCCAAAGGTCTTAAATCGACAAAGATATAAAAACAGAGTTGAGCATTAATTGACTCCAGTTTCTCAGTTGGCAGGACGTTGTTGCTTTTCTCTGTGCATGTGATGGTAAACTCCATATGTTTTGGTTTTACAGTCATTCAAAACGAGCAGATTGTGGTTTGAGAAAAATGCGACATTGTGACACAGAGTTGTTTTTTCCAGTATTTTCCCCATGTTTTATAGATGATGAATCAAAATCAGTTTAATCAGTAATGAAAAATAATTGTATGTTTCTTACATTGGACATAATTTTTATGGACGACAGCAGCAGCAGCAGCAGCAGCAGCTGTGTTCCTTTATTACTCATGAAAATTTACTTTTTATTATTTGATTCGAAAAGATCCTATTCAAGTTCCCATATCCCAACAATCCCGTCCTTAAATGTCTTGTTTTATCTGGCCATCGTCAGAACCGAGTTGCTGGAGTCAAGGGACAAATGTTTGGCATTTAAAGCTTGATAAATTGCTTAAAGCAACTGCTTGTCAACATCGTTACGGCTGAATTTCCTGTAGATTAGCCCGCTGATAAATTGTTTCAGCGCTAACTTGAAAACATGTGATGAAGGTTTGTGTCCCGCGCTGAACTCTGCACCAGAAGTGTTCGATGTCAGACGTGCCAGGCCCCTGTGAGGAAATAGTTTGGGTGGGAGTGTTGGTGGTCCTCTATATTGAGTCCATCGAATAAGTGGGTGGGCTGGGAGGGTCGTCTGGATGGGAAGAGCGGATGAATGTTGCCGTAGAAACGGGGCCCGGTGAATGGCTGCCACTCAGCTGTTTGGGTACACTCAAGTGTTTGGCACAGTAGGCAATCAGAAGGAGGGGGATGGTGAAGCCTTAAGTCTACTTGCAGGGGGCTTCATTTCTTGGATCTATATTTACTGACATAACATGTGAGCACCTGTCCAAAAACATGCATGTGCACGCTTTGATGGGCAGCATGCACACTACATGCATCTAAATCTATGCATTATCCAGTGGTTTAATCCTCGAGCCCCCCAACATGTTTAGATCCGAGTATAAATGAGTAATTACCGCTGCAGCACACATGTCACTTCTCTTAATGCGGAAGAGCATTGAAGAGGGTTTCGAGGTTAATGCAGAGACAGCGGCACACTCAATATAGTCCAGAGCAGAAACGTGAGCGTGGTTTACGGGCACAGCCGTGGCTCTCGTCTTTCCGAACAGAAAGCGGGGCCTGTTTATGTGCGAGGAACGCTTCTAAGCCCTCAAGTGGAAATAAAAGTCCAGAGCTCATGGAACAATAGCCAGGGCTTTGAGCACACGTTGGAAAGGGTATTACTGGAGACGTTTGAACTCGGTCTGCAATTTAAATGCATTAGGGTTGGGTTACTGCAGATTACGGGGCAATGTAATGCAGAAATTATACAATATGATCCCAGCTGGGGGGCGGAGTGCTTTCTTTAGGGTCATAAGGTCCAGTTAGGCATGTTGGCATGGGCTGATTGCACACCAGTGATTGACAGGTTGCTAATCCCATTTAGGCCTGACGGTGTTTAATAGCATTTTGTCAATTTAAAATTAAAATATTTTGAATCTTATGGAATACACATCTTCTGAATCCTTTATATAGGTGGGCAGGAAGGTATGTAATTACTTCATTAGTCCAAGCATCAAAATTTTCAACTCCCTAAAAGGTAACCAAAGTAACCAATTACTGCATCCACAACTTTTTTTCCAATGACCAACAGTTTACATAATCAATTCATTATGCTTTTGTTATTTTGTCTTTCACTGCGAAAACGCTTTCGATGCTCATCATCACCACCATTACAGCTGTTAGCGTGACCGACTCTGGGGCTGTGATTGGACGATGGCTGTTTGGATTAAGGGTTAAGTTAACAAATTGTGCCAGGAAGTCAAATATTTTTTGAGTCCCAAGCTTGTGTTCTTAAAATGCACTGGATATTTTTAAGTGCCTGGCATTGCAAAGCCATTGGTGCCTTCTTGACCCTGCAAAAACGTAGTGATCTGGAGAAAAGGGAGGAGTAGTGCTGGGGGATGGGAAAGGGATGGGGGGGCACACAGCTAAGAATAACGTGAGCTTGTTGTTTGACATAGCTGAGGGGAATATGCTCGGGGGGTCCTACCCTCCTCCTCCCTCTGCTCCAATTCAGCCCTGTAATCCGGCCCCAATTAGGACACTAAAGCAATCAATATTATAACAAAATGCTGCCATTTCTCCAGACAGGAAGCGCCTTTGTCACAATGGGGCCCTCAGACAGAAGGGGCCGCCCTGTCTCCACCTCTCCAGGCCTCCTCCTCCTCCTCCTCTCCTCCTCCACCTCCACCCTCTGGTCTCTCAAATACCCCAGACTGATGAAACTCTCCATGGCGGGTTTTGATTGAATATGAGATGAAAGATAGAGGAGAGTGTTGGAAAGTGCAGACAGCTGATTGATATCAAACAATCCTTTGATTGCCAAGGATCACTCGGAGTCAGCAATCAGTCTGCTTTACAGCTGTTCTCATTTGTATGCTGGCGTCGACACCGCTGCACTGCTCACTGGCTAATTCGCTCTACCCTGGTGGGCCGCCGTCTGTAGCCTCAGTCAGCGGACCACAGCTGGCGGACACTTGCGTTTGAGGGGATGGAACTCTCGGCTTGTGTTGTGGTTTGACACCATTTTATCACAGTCACACCCCACCTTGGCTCCACTTATAGAATCCTGCTAGATTTACCCACCACTACTTAACATCTGTACAACTTTCGCACTTCTGCTACAATACAGATCTTGCAGCCTTGAGTATTGGCCGATACTGCCGATATCAGCACGAATCATACATATTTGATTACTTATTTTATAGTATGGAATGTTAGAAAAGGCTTGATCAAGTGATATTAGTCAAACAGAGAACAATAGTCAGCAACAGTAGTTATGAGAAAAACTGACCCATTTATTATTAACCAATGGCTTACATACATTTTAACCTTAAACATAAGAATATTCTACATATAAGTGCTGGAGCGGAGTCTGGAATGGACTGCTTGTATCGGAGTGCTTATATCGGAGATTTTAGATGCAGGCCGATATAATCCGATACTTGTTTTTGTTGCTGATATCGGACCGACATCTTTATTCTTCAGTAATCACCAACAGCAGAAATTATGTTTTTGTTGCAGTTATTTCACTCTAAAAGTTTGTATTTTAGATATCCCTTCTTGTGTTCTGGAGGTCTGGAGCTTCCAACTCTCTGAGCACTTCTAGGTTTTCACACCTGTTTTGACACAAGGGTGAGGTGAGGACAATAAGGGGCTGCCTGGCTCTGTGAAAAAACAGTAAACCACCAGTGGTCTGTCTGTATTTTGTTTCTGTCTTGACTGAACAGACCACCAGGAACTTCTCCAAAACCTACAGGGGCATCACAGCATCCCTCAGCCGTCCAGTTGACACTCGGCAGCCAATGCCTAGCCTCCAGCAATAATGGAACATTTTTCTTTGAACTAATGCTTTTGCTGAAACCCAACACAGACACGGTGATTGTTTACGTTACATCAGTCCGCCTGGTTTTCATGTGAGACCAATTAAGGCATGAGGTGGCAAAGACTTAAAGAGAAACAGAGGTGTTGAGGCTTGCGGTCAGTAAACAGCACCTCAGCCGCTCCCCCGGACGCCCCGTCAGCACGTCACCAGCCAGAAACCACCAGGGCAGCAGCTTGCTCAGCACAAACCCGGCCTTTATTAAGCTTTTTACACCGCTGCTTAACTCTTCCATGTCAGATAAACTGATCGTGCTCACTGGCAAACCTATTGTGCTGTTGCTGTTAATCCCAATCAACCAGTGAGAAATAAACATGTTCATTTGAGTAAATCAGCGATGTGCTAAGTGACTCCCGATCCGCCGTCAGATTTACAGCTGTTTAATGGCCTCGTGACGAGCCTTTAATGGTGTGAGGATGGTCATCTGAAGCTGCAGCGGCCTCGTTGTGAGTCATGTTATTATCTGCTCGGCCCCTCTGCTCCCCGTGGTGTGTTGAGGGTCAACTTGCAAGCACATCAGGGACCTCTGCGGCCCACTTAGGAGGATGGTTGCCGTGGCTACGGGCCCGGAGCGCCGTGTGCATCCATTAGCGGAGCCATGTGCATTGAAACGGGGCAGTGGGGGTGACAGCCTGGGGTGATAAGGCGC
>CAESWR010000400.1:56533-68677 GCA_903171835.1 Mullus surmuletus
GTATGCTACCTTTTGCAGTAAGAGCGACCAGGTGGGCTGAGGATTAGTTAAACAGGTGTCGGGCAGGTTGCGCAGGGCGAGGGCGGTTGAGCGAGGCGATAATGAGAAGCAGAAGGATCTTCCCGGCAGCAGAAAGCATTGTTCGCACAGCCAACTGGACTGTGTCCCAAATTTTGATACTGGTGCGGATACCAGTACCCCTGAAATCCCAATACCAAAACTTCATTTGATACTTTAACTTCTTTCAATATTGATCATGCAAATAGATGTGCAAATGTCATCACTCCTCCCAATTCGAAAGAATTTTACACAAATACATTTTGAAAGTGCTCAAACTACACTTGCTGTGATTGGCTGCAAGTAAAAACATTTAAACTTTTTTTTTTTCTCTAGATCTGGCATCGTATCGGTATCGTTTGACAGGTGCAGTTTTGATGCTACTTGGTACTGGTCGGTCGGAAATCGGAGTACTGATACACAGCCCCCCCCCCATGTTAAACAGGTGGATGAAGGTGGATCATGTTTTTGTGCAAAAGCGCCCGATTTACTTATTTTCCACAAAACATTCAGAGGTCTCCGTTTACCCCCCTCTCGTTCAATAATTCACAGATGTTCAGTTTCTGTCCGTGTGACGTTGCATCATTAAAAATAGATGGGCTTTGTTGTGGGCTTGAGAGATTGCGGAGTGCCACCCAGTTCACATTTTGTTTTCGGCGGTGCTTCTCCTCTCTGTCTTTCAGAAAAAAAAGTGAAAAGGTAAGCCACGACTTCTGATATCTCACAAATCTGTCTGGTCTTGGTGGGCCAGGCCTGACAGATATATTCCCTGTGGGTCGGAAGGGGCGACTGAGCCTGCCCTCCTCCTCCTCCTCCTCCTCTCTGGGCCAGGAGGTGTGTTTTAGGGGAGCTGTAAAAGTGAAGGTCAGCAGCGGCTGCCGCGCATTCCCGAGCAGCACGCTGCCTCATCGGCAGCTGTATGTTAATTATCCTCTAATCCGGAGGCGCACGGGGCAGCGGGCAGGTGGCCGCCGCGCATGGCACACATGTCAGTGCCGGAATTACGCTTAAGCAGCAGCAGCAGCAGCAGCAGAAGAGCACCGCCGCACTGCAATGCAATCTCTGCCGTGAGAGCGCGCAGACCGCTGCTCCTCCTCCTCAGCACAGGCATGCTCTTCTGTCTCTCCGGAACCTTTTTGTCGGATTTCTAAAGCTTTTTGTGCTCCGTCGCGCGTGTTTCGATGTTGTTGGAACGCACGACACGTTTGAAAATGAAGATCTTTTGCCACTGGGACAACACTTTGGTGGGTTGATTTGCATTCCATTGGCCTTTTTGTTACTTCTTCTGTATCTTTATTATTAGTATTATATAACGGATGGCTTAATGTGGAAATGCAGGGTTTTGGATTTTTTTTGTAAATCGGGGAGCAGCGTTTGGTGTGACAGAAGTTAGGAGAATGTAGGACGCTTTCCTCCATATGCTCTCACTTTATCCCTCGACAAATGCGTTCACTCGTAACTGTCTCCCGTCAGGATGATGCTCAGCGACAGATGCCAGCATGTACTTTTTGTTTTGCCTCGCTGGTTTAATATTTCATACGTGGGAAAAGAATCTCTAAACAAGTATTCATCTCAGTGTAATGATTTTATATGACACTTCCCCTTTTTGAGGGCAAACAAAGGTTGATGAGCCTGTAAACAATGTTGACAGTTTGATTTTCCTCTTCAGAATAGTGATACATGCTGAGAAGTAATTCACTCCATAATTTAGACATGCAGATGTTGCACGGGGAGCCGCAGCAAACACACATGATCACACAGTTCCCTTTTAGGTATATGGGTCATCCCAGCAGACACTCATATATCCTTGCTCTCATTTCTATATTTTAAGAGTGTAACCTAAAACAACCGGTGGGAAGACCGGCCCCTGTATTTTCTCAGAGCTCCATTCATGCCGTGTTGTAATTGGATTTTGGATAAGTCAATATTCTGTCCTTTCTGCATATTACATTACCTCTAACATGTAGTACATTGCAGCCACAGGACAAACTGCTCCTCTTCCGCAGTGCCAAACTTCAAAACGCTAATCTTTAAATCATATTTGTGCTTCATAAAAGCATTTAATTTCGCGCTGACTGACTTAGTTGTGCCCTAAACCCCTCAATACCCGCGGAGCACTGTTTGCCGCATTAAAGTGCCAGGTGTCATTTAAAGTCACGAGAAGGTTAGAGGCTAATTTTGCATGAATCATGTTCTGTTTATGTAATAATTTGCGTCACACTCACATCTGTTGCGTTATGAAATGCTCCAGTGTGCCACGGAGGAATATGCATGCAGCTCCAATGCATACATGGGCTAACATGTGATCGTTTCCACATCATTGCACAATTAATGACGACGTATTTGCTTCATCGGGGCTGCGTGCAGTACAGTGCACACTGGGCGCCACTGGTATCACAGGAAAATCACACGTGCAGCCTCTTCACTGGAGAAAGACACGGAAAATGCGTATAATTGGCTCTTCTTACCACCAAAAGCTTTAAATATACAATACCGGCGAAGTATTCTGACAACCAGGCGGCGTCTCTCTCTATTGTGTTTCAGGACTTTTCCTATGACGACTCCAAGGTGGAGTTCAACGTGGATGCTCCGAACGGCGTGGTGATGGAGGGCTACCTGTTCAAGAGGGCCAGCAATGCTTTCAAGACCTGGAACAGGTGAGCGACTGAGCACACACATGCACACACACATTTTTCGATACCAGTACCCTTAAAACGATGCCAATACTTATTGGGCACTTCATTTGATACTTTTTGTTACTTCATTCTACATTAATCATGCGAATAGAAAGCAATCTGTCGCGCAAATGTTACCACTCCTCCCCATTCAAAAGATTTTCGCACAAATACATTTTGAAAGTGCTCAAATTACGCTCGCAGTGATTGGCTGCGGGTAAAACCATGGAAACGGTCTCTTTTTCTAGATCTGGGTACAAAAAGTTTCTAGGTATTGTTTGACAGGCGCAGTTTCGATACTACTTGGTACTGGGTTGTTTCGGTTCATACTGGGACGTATCGAGTACCGATACCCAGCCATAGTTTAGGGGATAAAATGTGTCAAATTAGAGTCTCTGTAGAATAAATGTAATCAGCCAAACGTGTTTAATCGATGGGGGGCCACACTTTAAAACAGTGTCTCCGGAAGAGTGCCTTTCTCTCCCACTGCGGCGGGTCGTCGGAGGTCAGCGCTCCTGTGATGTGAAGCCGATTCCTCTCACATGGTCACAATATTGTGTTGCCAAAAGGGAAATCCATTTAACTCAGTCATGCTTTTACCTGTCCTTCACCGCTAATGGAGTTCACCTTTGGTCACTAACCCTGTGGATATCCATCTAAAATATCTTTTATTTATGCCCCCCGTCCCTCCTCCTTCCCTCCTCTATCTCTCTCTAGACGGTGGTTCTCCATACAAAACAGCCAGCTGGTCTATCAGAAGAAGCTCAAGGCAAGTGCATTTATCTCTCAGCTATCAGCCTTTCTCAGGGTAAAGCGAGCTCTGCGAGGTTAAGTGCACTGTTAGAGGAGGACAGATGTCTTTTAGCGGCGATGCTCGCTGAAATCCATCATTTCTGCGATACAGAGCCGAAGTCAGCAGAGAGCCGAGGCGTCTGTCGGGTCATTTTCTGCACCCTCTTGACATCCGAGTGTGTAAATATCTAATGTCCGGGCACTGCGACGCCATACCGAGCGACCCGTCAACGGTTGTATGTATGTTTGCGCCGGGTTTTTGAGGTGTCGATGAATAAGAAATGTGTGTATCGGCAGGATTCTCTCACAGTGGTGGTGGAGGACCTCCGGCTCTGTTCGGTGAAACCGTGCGAGGACATCGAGAGGAGGTTCTGCTTCGAGGTCGTCTCCCCGTCCAAGTAAGGCAAAACCCAAGCATAGTGAATATGAAGAGATGAATCACCCTTAAAAAGTATTTAAAAGACGTATCACCACTAGATGAGGTCTTACATTTTTGAAGGCATTTGTCTGAATTAGCTGTCAAAAGAGTTTAGTGGATTCTTTTGTAGTATCACAATAGACGGAATGAACATTGTTGGATTAGTTGTCAAAAGAGTTTGAGTCCAAAAAACGTTATAAAAGTGTGTGAGTTTATTCGTTTATCAAAAACAAAGATGAACCGGTAACATAAAAAACTATACTATTATGGGTGCGTTCGGAAATTGCCTCTGTGAGCGCCAGAACGTACGAAATTCAGAAATATTTCAATTCTGTTGTATGATAGTGGTCTGTAGTCTTTATGATGTTCCCTTATCACACTGATGGAAACGGTTATTGCTTGAAGTGGCGATGAGACATTAAGAATTATTGAGAAACTCTTGAAAAAGTCTTATAAAGGTACTGAAATTAACTTCAACATTCCCGTATACACCCTGAGCTACGCTTAACAAAACTTTCCTTCACCCGGGAGCATGATGTGACACAGATCTCTACAGAGGCGCGTTGTTCTGCGGTCGAACTACACTGATTGTTTGCCTCACAGGAGCTGCATGCTTCAAGCCGAGTCGGAGAAGCTCAGGCAAGCGTGGATTCAAGCAGTGCAAGCGAGCATCGCCTCGGCCTACAGGGAGAGCCCGGACACCTTCTACATCGAGGTAAGTCACACAGGCGTCGCCCGCACACAAGCTTCCACAGCTTCTCGGCCGCTTCGTGTCGAGTTAAAGTGTTGCCGTGACGCTCGCTGTGAATTTCCCTCGGGGAGTCATAGAGCCGCTGACTCAGCCCAGACAAACAAATCCTGCACTGGCCTTGGATGTTTGCACTTACAATTCAGTCCTCCGAGTCAATTTAATAGCCTGCCATCACAATGAATAAGGCATATTTGAATTATTTGTTTTTTTGCACTTTCAGACTGATAAGAACTCCCAGTGGTTATCTTAATCTCAGGGCTGTTGGAGCTCTGAGACCATTTTTGAAATAAATAGAAACTGTCTGGGGAGTTAAAGTATTTTTGTCCATCCTGTAAATTTTGTTATTGCAAAAATGCTCTTTTTTTGGCTGAATCGTCCGACTGCTTACAATACGATATGACACGATCCCACTCAGGAAAATTTGTCTTGGACTCGGGAGCTGCGCCACAATAGCCTCAACATAACAGTATTGCACATATCCCATACAACATAGCGCATATACACACTACAGTCACAATTTTAAAAGAGAAAAAATAAAATAAAAGATCAACATCCATGTGAATGAACCCCCTCCATGCACAAAGCCGAAACATGCATACCGCTATCAGACTTTGATACGATCCTACTCTTTGTGTGTGTGTGTGCAGCATCTGGACCGAACGGCCTCCCCGTCCACAAGCAGTATCGACTCGGCCAGCGAACCACGCGAGCGCAGCGTCCGGGGGGAGACCATCCTGCAGCGGATCCAGTGTCTGCCGGGGAACAAGCAGTGCTGCGACTGCGGGCAGGTCGAGCCCCGCTGGGCCTCCATCAACCTGGGCATCCTGCTGTGCATCGAGTGCTCCGGCATCCACAGGTCGGTTCTCAAACAGTGATCATATCAAACCTTTGAATACACACGATATGTCGGCTCTGGATTTGTGACATTTTAATATTTACTGTATTCAGTTTGTAGGTGCTTGACGCCACATATATCGCAAAAATCTTCACCTAACTACATGGTCCGCTATTGATGTCAGATATTGGTCCGATATCAGCAAAAAATAAAGTATTGGATTATATCGGCCTGCATCTAAAATTCCCAATATAAGAACTCTGATACATGCAATCCATTCCAGACTCGGCTCCAGCACGTCTAGGATTTATTGAGGTTATTTTTCAGGGTATTCTTATTTATTTTCGATATATTTTATTCAATTGTAGAATATTCTTATGTTTAAGGTTAAAATATATGTAGCCCATTGGTTCATAATAAATGGGTCAATTTTTTTTAAACCTTCTGTTGCTGACTATTGTTCTCTGTTTGAGCCTTTTCTAACATTCCATACTACAAAATAAGTCATAAAAGTATGTATAATTCATGCTGATATCGGATCGATATCGGTATCGGCCAATGAAATCGGCCAATATCTGTATCGTATCGCAAGTGCAAACGTGCCAACTGTTGCTGTCTATTCTTCTCTGTTCTCTTGATCACTTGATCAAGCCTTTTCTAACAATCCGTAAGATATCAAAGTATGATTTGTGCTGATATCAATATTGGTATACTCAAAACTGCAATATCGGTATCATATCAAAAGGGAAAAAGTTGTATAGGGACACCCCTAACAGTTCACTTCCTTCTCCCCGCCATGTGTTTGTGTGTGGGGTATTGGCTCCAAAGTCTGCAAGAGCTGCCAACCGTCTGTTCCCGTGGCTCTACCTTGTGCCGTTGAAGTCACAGAGCACGTTCTGACGCACACTGTCGAGGGGATTAGCGAACACTACAGTACGTCGCTCATTGGATCAAGCTCCCATTGAGAGCTTTTATTAAGAGGGCGAGATGAGAAGATAAAGGTGGCCGCTGAGCTTTGAGACCTTGCGGAGCGAGGATCCATTCAGAAGTTTAGCGCGGCGGATGAATATCGTCGTGATGTAACGCCGGTGCCGTGCTGCACATTGACGCGCCATCCGGGCCGGAGCTCTGTGTTCGCGTTCCGTTACATCACACCGTTGCGTCACTGGCGTTATTTTTCCTGCAGGAAAAATGTCCCTCGGGATTTGCGTTTATTTTTCAAGTTGCAATTATCACTGCTTATGTAATCACAAACCCATCGCTTTCAGTTCCCACCTGTTGAATATTCATGCGGCCCATTGGCTCGTCTCCTCGCTGTGAGATCAGACGTGGCCTCAATGTAAGAGGGCGACCAGGGGGAGAAAACACAGTATCTGTGGAGGAGTTTTTTTTCTTCGTTTTTCTCCCCAACGTGCCTCTGTTGCCTGGATACCAGACAGCTTCATCGGTGGAACTCAGTGATTTGCATGACATTAGGAGCGGCTTCTCTCATTTCCTTCAGGATAATACTCTCATTATAGATCCACGCAGCTATGCAAACCCCCGTCGCAAAAGTGTATGATTCATTTGAAAGACTTTCCTTTTCTCTACTAGAGGAGTACAAACTACCTTTGTTTGCTTTGTTTGCCGCCATCTGTTGCCATGTAATCATAATTAAATCAAATTATTCCACTTTCACCGTTGAATTCCTTTCCCGCAAAAAAACACAAAAACAAGAATTTTGTTTGTGTCTAAAATACTCTCTCCCTCTCACAGGAGTCTCGGCGTTCACTGCTCGAAAGTCCGCTCGCTCACGCTGGACACGTGGGAACCGGAATTATTAAAGGTACGCTTTGTCTCAGCAGTTTTCAGGCCATTTTTAACAACAAGGGATGTCTATTATTTTTAAACCCTTTGTTGTTGACTGCTTTTGTACACCCACACTGGGAGAAACAGCATTTGAATTCCTGAATATGTACAGCTGACTCCTCTGAAGTTGTGATTTAATGAAGCTGCAGAAGAAAGTAAAGTGAAGGAATAATGATGTAAATCCTTCCTGTCCAAATGCTAAGCTCCCCAGGAACAGGAAGAGAGTTTGCTATAAAAATCTGTCACTGCAGAAAAAATAAGAATGCCTCAAATTCAATGTTACTGCTAATCATTGACCCACCTGAGCCTCTAATAATAATGATAATTAAATCCTCCTTAAATTGCATTTTATGGAGGTTATTTGAGTTTTGAGATTTACTCATTTAAAGTGGAAAAAAATATTAGTATGTTATTTTTACAGCAGTTTTCAGGGAGGGGACATTTTTTGTCCTGAGGGACGATTGACAATGTTTTTTTTAAGGAACTCTTGAGGGTTAAAGGCATTTCAGTCCCACCTTAACAAAAAAGACAAAACACTTGATTATGTACTTTTGATATTGTACTAACGAGTGAATACTTAAACAGTGTCAGAATGCAGCAGATAAAACACCATGACTTGGCTATTTAACGCACAACTCTGAGTGTTTTAAATAGATCTACGTGTTTCACTCATGGAAAGAAAGAAAGTATATTTTTCATCAACGACACGTTTTATCTTTGCTTTGCAGTTGATGTGTGAGCTCGGAAACAGCGTCATCAACCACATCTACGAAGGCTCATACCAAGAGCAAGGTCTGAAGAAGCCCTTACCCTCCAGCTCGAGGTAGGAACGACTGAAATACAGCCAGCACGATCAATACAAACAATCAGTCAATCACTCATTTCCATTTATAACCCGCAGGCAGGAAAAAGAGGCTTGGATTAAAGCCAAGTATGTCGAGAAGAAGTTCCTGAAGAAGCTGGGCTCCACAGAGATACTCATCACCAGGGAGAGGAAGTCGGAGCGGCGGTGGAGCGTCAAGAAGTGTCGGCGGCACAACAGCGCCACAACCGTCCCCAAAACGCGGCGGAGATACCGGCAGGAGCCCGGCAGCACGTCCCCCTCCACCCTCTCCTCCGGTACGCATCTCACTCCACACGAACCTCCTTCCACGGGATACCTGTGTCCCAACATGTCTTCTGTTTGCTTCACAGCGGCTGCAAAGTTCAGACGAGACTCCCTGTTTTGCCCCGATGAGCTGGACTCGCTGTTCTCCTACTTCGACACAGGATCCGGACCTCGAAGTAAGCGGCTCACTGTTCCGACTCTCCTTGACCCTCATTTTTCTGAATAACCCTGAAGAGTTCCTTGAAAGAAATGTCCTCAATCGTCCCTGTCTAAAATCTGCAGTAAAAATAACATGTACTGTATCAGTATTTTTCAGTATCAACTTCACCCTAAAGTATATCAACTATTCATTATGTGGGGGTGACAGTGACAGTTTTTCATAGCAAATTCTCTTATTAGTTCCTGGGGACAGTTGTAATAATATCATATATTAATATTTTTTCAACTTTATATTCGTCAGTCTTGTTAATCAGCTTCAGCCTGAAAGATACATATTAAAAATCACATATTTTTTAAAGGATTTTGACCCTCTAAATGGTAAAAAAAACACCTATCCAAAACACGTCCCCAGGAACTCTTGAGGATTATTTTTTCTAAATTATGCAAAAGAACAAGCAAGTAAAAACATCCCTGCCTCGGTGGACTTGGAGTGAGGCAGCTGTGACTAATGTGTCCATGTTGTGGCGTCTCCTGGTCCGGCAGGCCTCAGCAGTGACAGCGGGTTGGGAGGCAGCACAGACGGCAGCACAGACATCCTGGTGTTTGGCTCCGTCGTGGACAGCGTCACAGAGGAGGGTGAGCAGAGACACACACAGACGATACAAACGATGAGAGCGACCCCCAAAACAGTAGCTAAACAGGAGTGAAATCCCCTTAAATCGTGCCCACAGAGTGCGAAGTGTCGGAGGACTCGAGCGGCGAGGCCGAGCTGGAGGCCGAGCCGGAGACGTCGGACCCGGAGGACGTGAGGGAGATCCACCCGGGGGCGCTGCTCTACAAAGCCTCCAAAGCTCGCAACCTGCCCGTCATGGCCGAAGCGCTGGCACACGGAGCGGACGTCAATCTGGTCAACGAGGAGGAGGAGGGAAAAACGCCGCTCATACAGGCCGTGATCGGGGTCAGTTGGTCGACCAACCCTCTAAACTAAACCAGGGTGTCAGATTTTCTTATTAACTTCATTTTTTATCCTGATTAAGTAATTAGCAATATGACCACATCAGAAAAAATAAAATTCACAGACTTCAAGAATAGAGTCATAATTTACAAGAGTAAAGTCATCATACATTTATGAGAATAGTCTTTTTTATAGAATAGAATAGATTTTTTGACATGAAGTTGTATGAGATCCTCACCATCAGCAGTGACTTTTCCCCCACTGCGTCCCGTGAGTTGAGTTCTGTCTCGTTTTCGTTGTTGCAGAAAGTAGTTCCGTCTCGTTGCTTATAGCTTTTCCCACAAAAAAGTCCGACCTCTCAATCACCCGGCACTATTTTCCCTCCATTCGTATCACTGCGCGCACCATCATCAGCTGTTTTGCGGTGTTTACATGCGTGGAAGGTTGTTGCAGTGGTCTCCTTCCACTTCTTCCCTCCTTCAGCTGATGGAAAGGTGCGCACAGTGATATGTAAATATAATAAGACGATAATATAATAAGAATGAGTTTATTCGAATAAATTATGACTTTATATTTGAGGTCTGTGAATTTCTATTTTCTTAATGTAGCCCTAATACTCATCATAAAACGGACTACTTACTCACCAGCATGCCGTTAGAAGGGGTGCATGACGTTTTGTGGGTGAACTACGCCGCTGACTGTGAACCGCTGTCCGCTCATTTCAGGGTTCGCTGATCGCCTGCGAGTTCCTCCTCCAAAACGCCGCCGACGTCAATCAAACGGACGCAAGAGGGAAGGGCCCGCTGCATCATGCCACATATCTGGGGCACACAGGGTAAGTCACGAGGGAGCCGCTGTTCATTCATCACATGGCCCGTGGTTGTTGTTTGTTTTGGGTGGGGGTGGGGGGGGGTGGGGGGGGCTTTCGGCCAAACAAGCTCGCAGCCCTGAATTATAGAGCAGTTGTGCGCTTTACTGTGATCCGCTCAAGTGTGCTATTTAGGACACAAAATGGATCGCACGTGTGTTTGCCCTCACTCTTCTCCCCCCTCGTGTCTCCAGGCAAGTGTGTTTGTTCCTGAAACGGGGGGCGTCGCAGAATGACGGGGACGAGGACGGCCAGGACCCTCTGAGTATAGCTGTGCAACAAGCCAATGCGGATATAGTCACGCTGTATGTTGACGCATCCAACATCGTTCTATACATTCATTCAGATATTTCATTTCAAACCAAAAGACATATACCATATACCAAACAGCAACGTAATAACAAGGACGTTACAACACCAAAAAACACCAAACAAGACAAACACCTTGGTTTGAAATAGGGTTGGAAGAAGCAGAGCTTTTCTTTTAACCAAAACAACAAAACACTTGACCTACTCTCCACCCAACCCTCTTACACAAGCAAACGTCTTCTTATTTCCCTTATATCTTTCTAAAAATCCTTTTTTGAGCTTAAGTTTGAATTGTTTTTTACTGGTTTTAACCTCTAGCTTCTAGGCCATTCCATAATTTAACCCTGCATACAGATAGAAATACACATACTTTTCAGAAATGTTCTTGAAGTTTGTTGCTGTAAATTAAAACTGCCTCTTGTATTATTATTATTTTTTTTTATATACGGTAAAAGATTATTCTTTGCTTTGTAGGTTATTTGTGCTGTTTTGAATTTTGACAGAACCTAAAACTTCAGTGCAGCTGCTTTCAAAAACAGTGGATTAGTACGATCGTTATATTTCATATTGTGGACGAGTCTTATTGCTCTTTTCTGTCGTACACACAGACGTAACAGGTCGGTTTTATAGGTGTTACGCCACACTTTGACACAATAGCTCAGGTGTGAGACGACAAAAGAAGGATACAAAATAAGTAATGACTGATCATTCAAACCTTTACCTTTGTGTCTGCCCCCCCCCCCCCTCTCTCTCGACGTCTTTCAGGCTGCGTTTGGCCAGGATGAACGAGGAGATGCGGGAGTCGGAGGGACCCTTCGGCCAACCAGGTCAATACCCAACCAGCAGCCCCACTGAGCAGCAGTATAAGAAATGCATTCAGGAGTTTATCTGTCTCACCATTGCCGAGTGCTAGAAGCAGTCTCAGTCAGGTGAAGCCACGGTGCGGGGGGCAGAGGGGGGCAGGGCATGGGGGGAGGGGGGGGGCTTCTCTGCATCCAATGTGTTCTACCAGTCTGCCAGCATTCAGCTCCCCTCTCAGGATCTGATGGATAAAAAAAAAGAAACAACAAATCAGTGTAGATGACCCCGGCGCTTAACAGAGCAGATTTACTGCTGGGGGTGCGGGGGGGCAGGGGGACACACACACACACACACACCTTTTGTCAGATTATCCAGCAGCGATATTGCCAACCATCAGCATTGGGACCAATTTTGGAGGTGCAACGTGCTTCGAACCAAAGATCCGCCACAGCTCATCCGTCCCAGTTGGGTTTTTTTTTTAAATCTCATCGTTGTTCCAGGTGTGGGAATACTGCCCCCCCCACACACACACACACACACACATATACTCCCCACCCCCCACCCGTGT
>CAESWR010000400.1:68708-82769 GCA_903171835.1 Mullus surmuletus
CACACACACACACATATACCCCCCACCCGTGTGTGATCAAGGGGGGGGGCGGGGTTGGATTGAGATTGAATCGAGCCAAGCTTTTATGTCTCATGAAAAGCGAAATTATGCACTTTTTCGTACCAACGGTGATTTATTTTTCCTCTCGAGTCATTGTACCCTCTTCTTTTTTTGTTTGTTTTGTTGTTCTTCTCCAGAATGCTTTTTTGCTTTTTAATTTATGCCGAAGCGTCCGGAGCAATAGTGCAATGATTATTTCACTTACAGATAAACCTGTATTTTTTGTATTACGTTTGACAACAATGCAGATGGTATTTTTTTAAAGCTGGATATATTTTGTCAGATTTTTATTTTGCAGTGCACTCAAACCCGTAGCGTCAGTATTATATTCTCGTGATGAGAACGAGCGCCAACACTCCGCAATTTCAGAATATATAATCATTCTGCAAACTGTAGCGAAAGATGGACATTTTTTGATAAGTCGCACTAAGGAAAACAAGCGTATTACTGTATATACAGTATTTGTATGTTGAAATGTTGGACATTTGTTTATGGTTATCTGATGTATCACAACAGGCCTCTATTAGATTTATGTTCATAGTGCATGGGCGGCCAGGTCTTCCTAAACAAGTTTGTTTTTTGTTTACCTCTGTACCCAGTGTATGTGAATATTTGACATTTTGGTATTGTTGGATAATGTTAATATCTATATTCTATGCTGCCAGCTCATGACAGTGGTGCATGACATGATGTTCATGAGCAGCGTCTTAACTCCCGACCGACACGGGCTCCCTGCTGTCTTCCACTAAAACTGGATAATCCTCATGCAAAAAAAGCTCGATGACAATGAACACAGCAGCCCGCCTGCTGCCTGCCGCCAATCATATTTAATCATTCGCTGTGGACTCTTAAATGATGATCACGTCTGACCGGCACTCGCATAGCTCAGCGGGACCAATCACGTCTCTCGTGGACCATCTCCGACTTTCACGCGTTATCTGAGGTCACATTAGCTTCAAATAAACAATATTAGAGAATCATTTCCTCCCAAAGAGACTTCATGTCTTTCACAGATGATTAGTGAGGGGGGGGAACCAAAGACCGCGGATAGTAGGGTTGGGTATTGTTTAAACATTTTCGATACCAGTACCCTTAAAATGATACCAATACCAATTGAGTACTTCATTTGATACTTTTTGTTACTTTATTCAATATTAATCATGCGAATAGAAAGCAATCAGTTGTGCAAATGTCACCACTCCTCCCCATTGAAAAGATTTTTAGTGCTCAAATTACGCTTGTGGTGATTGGCTGCGAGTAAAACCATAGAAAAAAACAGATATCGTTTGACAGGCGCAGTTTCGATACTACTTGGTACTTTTTCTTTTCTTTTTTAAGAAATAAAGGGCCATTAAATTCAAAGGATCCCCCTTAAACTGTTAGGGAGCCTGGATTCGACCTCCTGAAAAGCCAAGATCCTTCTCAGGGATATCGATATCTGTTTCGGACTGTGTCCTTCCTCCTTCATCTCTCCCCTCCAAGTCACGATGAATCCACGAGCGGCCGTTTTTACCTGTCAGAAGAGATGGAAAATAATGAATAATCTGTTATTTAATGTTTTATTTTTATTTTTTTTAACGAGCCAGCCCGGCGACTAATTAAACCGTCGTGGAAGGAGCAAATGGGAAACAGAAGCCCCAAAGACATAAAGCAGAACAAGCAGACAATCTCCAGAAACAGCAGGTTCAGTCTCCACTCTCGACGACTTATTGTTACATAAAAAGCATGAAACTGATAAATGAACCAATCGCAAGGGTTAATTGTTGACGTCCAATTAGGTTTGTCCGTGCAGGTACATGTAAGTAGTGCTTCCAGTCAGACAAATGGCTCCTGCTCCGAAGGGTCACTTCTAAAGGGTATATGCAGGCCTTAAATCTGGGGCAGGCACAGATGCCGCAGAAATTTAATGCATTTGCCAAGATACATACCGTTCTGGTGAAAGCCCTTAAGTCGGGAAATGTGATTTTGTGGCCGTGCGAGGAAGAGCAGCACTTGCTTTCTCTCACCCCCTCTCCTCCCCGGTCAGTGATTTAAAGCACTTTGAAGCGGGCGATTCACTTAATCGAGCTCTTCCCCCCCCCCCGACGCAGCGGTACACGGCGGTGGCTGTTAACAGGGAGCAGATTACAAATCG
Organism: Mullus surmuletus; assembly: GCA_903171835.1. NCBI lineage: Eukaryota > Metazoa > Chordata > Actinopteri > Syngnathiformes > Mullidae > Mullus > Mullus surmuletus. The sequence continues at coordinate 70,903 of CAESWR010000400.1, forward strand.
TCACAGACCAAACAAATATCCGAGGGGGTTTTGTGTTGTACAGAGAAAAGTGTCCTCGGTGTAACAGTGGGCGGGTCAGCCGGTTGACTGTTGTGTATATAAACTAAAAAAAAAAAGAAAAGAAATATTAACACTTTAACTGCTTGCTTCTAACATGCATTTTTAAAGCTGTTTTCTCTGTCTCTGACTGTTATCTGTACAATTTCTTTAAATATTGTAAGAGAAGTTTGTGCATATTAACACTAACTGCTGTTTGGTTTTAACTCTTTGTTTGTCCTTAATCTCCTCCCCGGTGTCTTCTAAAATAATACTGAAAATAAAGAGAATATGACTTAATTACTAACTTCTCCTTCTGCCTCTGATTCATCTTCTATCCTGATAGTTTGAAATCGTTTTACTGCATTTAACAGCACTAACATCTAACTCTGCATTCTGACACCGTTGGTTGGGCGTACTGTGTGAATAGCTTGTTGGATTCTTTTTTCTTTTTCTTCAACCTGTTTTTATCCATTTATAAGACCTGTGGAGACCAAGATCTCTCTCACAAGGGTGAGCAGGGCAAGAAAGCAGCAGCAAACATCACAATATAGCTTGCGGTCTTTGAAAATAAAGAACATTGGCCTGGAAAATGCAAAACAGATGATTTTGAATGAACATGTCCAGCTCGACTACAAAGACAGCCGTCACACGATTCATCACACAATATAAAGAAAATGAAACACATTCCTTATCCTGTTAGGAACTTCCATATGCAAGTGTTAATGGGGATTATGATTAAAGAGTGCACTAAAAAGAATATAAGAATAGTAAGTGTTCAAAACCTCCTAAATTCAAGGCCAATTCTTGATTTGATCAAAATGAACCCAACTGATAATATACAATGCAACATAATGAATATTTGGGAAAGAGCTACATAAGATTCATAACATTCAGGAACAGATCTTTGTCAGTGCATGAAAGAAAGCAGCTCCAACTAGAAATTCACAGTTTTCATCTTTCTTTTCTGCTCATAAATTCTAAATATCTACCATGGGTTTTGTGCTCATTGCTCTCTCAACTTTCACACTCACGCATTTACATGCGCACAAGCGCAGACGCACACACACACACACACACTGGAATGTCCGCTTTTTAATTACCCGGGTCTGGGAGCTCTCGTGGGACACAAAAAGTTCAACTGCTTTTGTTATGCCTGTGGATTCAGCGGTTACCATGGACACAGGAAAAGTAAAGGCGCAGAATTTAGAAAGTTGGTGGAGGGAGGCTTCATGGTGCCTTAGCCTGTCTTTACCCTCCATTCACGGGGCTTTCTCACCCTGTGGTTTTCCTCATAGCTCGTATTCTTAACCTCCACACAAAGAATGCTTTCCCTCAAAATGTTTCCCTTTTTTTTTCTCCCTTCTTCAGACAAACTAGAATTCCTGTTGAAATGCTATGCCCGATATTTACATCCTCATTATTCCTTTTTTTTTTCTCCCCCCCCCCTCAGGAGATGCCACATACCTTGACATCTTCCGGGAATTTTCCCACATGGCATCCCATAACCCGGAGAAGCTGAAACGAAGGAGTGTGCACTTCCGACACTCCTTCAGGTAGTCTGCAGTCCCGGCATCCGGAGCACGGAAAGTTGTACTTGAGAAGTGCAGCAGCCAGCCAAGTCATCCTGAGGTCGACGTTTGAACCACTACTGGGAGTCCTGTGTCATGATCAGATTGTTCTGTCCTTTCAGACACACACACACACACACACATTTACAGTTAATGTAGTTCACTTACATTCAGTGATACACGCCTCTTTAGGATAGCTGCATTGTATCTGCAAGAATCTTTGTGCTGTTTCTAGATTTATTTTAGGATTTTGTTCAGTGAGGATTTGCGGGCCTTTTCCTCTTATATATAATTAAATAAATGCTTTTGTACATTCTTAGAAGGATCATTGGAGAAAAATACCAAGCACTTGTTTCGTCCTTCTTTTTTTCCTGTGATATCTTTGCTGTCATTATCTTCATTATTCAGAGCAACATTTCAAATCTGTCAAAATCAGTGCTTTATATGACTTTTTTCTGTATGTGTAATGCATGCATTTACTTGTTGTATTTCATACTTAAACTTGAATTCATTTAGGTTTCCACGGAGGAAAAGTGTCATATCAGTAGTTATAAGCATCACCAAGCCAACACCCTGAAATCACAGTGTTATGTCTAGGAATGGACCATTTATTTTGATATGTAATGTGTTATTTCGCATCGACTATGCTGGTATAGTCTTGGTCATTTTTTGTTTTAATGTACTTTTTAGTACCACTATGAAATGCAGAGCTTGTGTTACTGTTTACATGCTGCAGGGCAAAAATGCTAATATATCTGAATAAACAGGAGTGCCGACAAATGATGGGTTGAAATAAAGTAAAAACACAAATGTGCAGTAAGATATCTGTCACTGCGTCGCACATCAATGTTGCCGAGTCAACAGTGCCCTCCTGTGTTGAAAAGCAAGAGCATTCCAAACAATAAAATACATCTAAAAAGCCCACAAACTAATCTCTAAACAGACTTTTCTATACAGCCTCTTTTTTTTTTTGCTTGCAAGTAATTTTGAAAAATGCACCTTTTTTTTTTTTTTTACAAATTGTTTTTTCAAGGTAAACAATAGATATTTGAAAATCAATATATTATGTCGCAGCCTATCTGAGCTTAAGGTACAATACGCTGATACTAGTCAAAACCGATATGCTCATATGTTTTGAGATGATATAAAAGTACTTAAGAGATAAAGAACTAGAACTCAACATTATTGTATTATTGCTAAATAGACCAGAAATCCCAGACTATTCACTTTGTTACATAATATGAGTACACGATGTCTTTATGACACTATAAACATTCATTTCATAATTCCCCCCTCTGAGATTTTCCACCTCCCAGCTGCGCCAACACACTGGTGGTGCACACACACACACGCTGATGTCAGCGTGTGAGCCGAAGTGGGTGCAGGCGCAAGCTTGAGGCTGCTCAAAGGAGGACATGATATTTTAGCTAAAAGATGTGTTGGATAGGTGCCTAGCAACAGTTGCTGGGATGAGAACCGTGGTGGAGATTTCAGCTGAAATACTATCCAGCACAGAAAATAAAGAAAGACCGATAGAGAGAATAGACGTGGTGGATGCCATCACCAAAGAGTTCTGGCACATCTCCAAAACCAGGGTCAAGAAGTCAACGAGTTCCCTCCATTATGATAAACAGCCATTCCAGATCATTTACATACAGCAATAAGGTTAAAGGTTATGACACTGCTTCCACCATCTGAGCGATATGCGACTTGAAAAAATGATAAACGGCACATCAGCTTCCATCATCGAGCACGACAGCAGGGTTTGCCGTGCCGGAGAGCGCTGGTGCCTTTGATGTGTTGGCAATTTTTGTGGGTGCCTTTGATTTCGAGCAACCAGATGAGCACACACAAGGTGAAGGAACATACAAATCCCCAATGGAACTTTAAAATATTATAAAATATTTAAAATATTGTTTATATCTGCTTATACCTCCTTGGGACTAAGTGTGTCTGCCATGAAAAGCTCCCTTAAAGGCAGAGAAAACAACTGGTAAGTGTGTATGTGTGAATGGGAACAAAGTATTGGAGGGTTAAGGCAGCAGTGGGCCTTTGAAAAAAAAACCCCTGTGGTAGAATTCATTAAATGATCGAATAAAATGAAATAAACCAACCACTGACGGCCAAAAAAAAGTAAGCATCAGCCAGACTTGTATTCTGAAATTGTAATAATCTCACACATCTTGATATGATGACTTCATAAAACTGACAATACACATACTGACCAATGAAATGATAGCGAGTATGTATGTGGAAAAAGCCGGTCGCGCGCTCACAGACTTGATGCAAGAGGTGGAATAATTTCATTTTCTAGGACACCAACGTTTTGACAGTCATGTCTTCATCAGGGTACAGATGATGACACTGCGACTGTGTGTGCAAATAACTTCCCCTTTCCCCCACATTTGCCTCGTCAGCAGCACCAGTGCCGTCCAAAAGCATCAAAAACAACACACAGGCATACAAACACAGATAAAATAGAGATAAAATATAACAATTAGACAAAACACACAACATTACTGCAACACACACTGCGTCAGATGGCCAAGGAAAAAAAGATGTGTTTTAAGCTATGATTCAGACACAGGCAGTGATGGGGCCGGCTTACTGTGTACAGGCAACTCATCTATTGACCGAAATGCAGTACTCAAGCTGGGGGGGATTGAACATATGGGGACATAATTTGTGCTGATAACAGTATTATTGCTAAAGCATAAAGATAATGATAGTATTTTATACAATGCGCAAAATTAATGTTGAAATGGCAGTAATACCACGTTAATTGATAAAATGATAAATCCCCCCCTCAACTCGAGTACTTGCCTATCAAGGCTATAAAAAAGATATATAAATAAATAAAAAAAACAAAGTAGAATACATGTAGAGGCAAATACATGAATTCGTGTAGTAACTTTTAGCAAACCAAATTATTTAATTCTAAAGTTACAATTTAAATCATATAAAGAGCTGCGTTTGTGTATGTTTATGGTCGAGGACACAGTGATGTACCAACCTGTAAACAGAGAAAGGGGGCGGGGCAGCAGGTGAGCTCGCGCTCGGGCCCGCTGACGTCCGCCACGTCTGGCCGTGACGTCAGCAGACTGGGCAGCGCGGCGCAGCGGCGGCCGGAACCACGGCAGCGGCTCGCGCTCCGTCTGGCGTGACAGCGCCCCCACTATGCTCGCTGAGCCTCTGACATCTCTCGAGGGGGGGAGGAGGAGGGGAGAGGAGGGGGAGGAAGAGGAGGAGGAGGAGGGAGGCCGGGGGACGGGGGCCGCACGCCAATTTCCCCTCGCTCTCCACGCGTGATGTGACAGGCGGCTCCGAAGCCCCAGCCTATGACGACTCGGGGTGTCGCTTTGCTAGCTAGCTAGCGAGCTAGCGAGCCGTTAGCCGTTAGCCCAGCGCGAGCTCCGCCCGCCAGCCCGCCCGCGCGCGCAGGGAGCAGCGCCGAGCCCCGGCAGCAAGGCAGCAGGCAGGCGGGCAGCAGCACACACACACACACACACACACACTCCGGAGACGAGATGAGGAGGAGGCCTTAAATGTCACATCGGCGGCGGAGCGTCCAAGCAGCGAACGCAGGTACTGTCATTTCTCAGCTGCTGGCCAGCCACGTCCTGCAGCCGGACGCCGGTTGCTAGGCATTCTGGGAGGGGGAATAAAAGGTGCATAAAAAGCTGCATAAATCCAGGAATAAAATGCATGCAAAAGGACCGCAGGACGCTTTTGACAAAGACTAAACAAGCAGCATGTTAACCTGCATCACCCAGAGCACCGAGCTTGACGTGTGATGGAATGATCTGATTCTTTTGTATGAGAAATGTAAATGTATGCGAGGATGGAGGAGGCGTTTACACCTGCATCCTCCTAAATCCCACCTGCATCCCGCTCTCACAAGTGTCATAACCTGTTGTAGTGTTGTCATTGCGTCATTAATCACAGCTGACTGAGAGGAACCTGCTTTGTTGTAGTTTGACCAGCAGCGAGTAGCACCGAGGGACCAAGCTGCTGGGGAACATCTTCACTCCATCTGCGCACAAACTTGCGTGCGAAGAAGTTCTGCCCGTGTGTTGATCATATAGCGCCGGCCGCCTATAAATATCCTCATCTGTTGCTGTTTTGTGTTTTTTCCTTTTGTCATCAAAATCTACAGAAGGAGCAAAAAGGATTTATTGATCCCGCATGTCGGTATTGTGTTTTGTTGCCAATAAGGCTTAATCTTTTTGAGCTCTTCAATATATTATTGTAATTATTCATTGACTCAGATGCTTGAGCGTCACAGTTCAGAGTGACACCAGAAGGCTGTTTATATTTTTGTCGTCTGAAAGCTGCTCACTTGGAATCTGTGTTGATTGCTTGTTCGTGACCAAATCACTGGAACAACAGAATCCAACTGTTTTGGTCCTGATTACTTATGACGAATTCCCTGGGCTTGAGCACAGCAGGGCGCAATCAAGAGTTGAACTAACACTCTCCTCATATCAACGTTGGCTTCGCAAACGTGTGACATGAAATCGTCCCACTTGGCTCTAGCCACTGCAGCGACACTCGGGTTCACTGTCAGCTGTCGGCCATCAGCGGCTGCTCAGAAACCTGCATTACGTGTCGCAGTATCTTGGTTTACTCTGTGACCGGACATTTCCATGAAGTTTACATATGCGCCACACAACCGGGATGCTTCGAAATCCCCACTGGAATGAGGATTTTGGCATGCGTATGACAGCACTCATTTGTTTAGATGGGATTTAGCGCGATATGGCTTCCTCGGTTCTCTATTTTGTGATGATAGGTGACCACCTTCACGTCATTTCGTCTAAACAGGCCTCAAATGAAGCCCGAAACAATCCCCTCGCAGTTCCGCATGGGGGTCTTTTGGGGGTGTTTTGGCTGTGCTTTTTCATCCTACCTGCGTTGGGACAACAAATGCAAATGAGAAATTTACTTGGTAAATTTGCTTTGTATTGTTTGTTGTCCCGATGAAAAATGTAAAGTGCAACTCATCTGTGAAGGGGAGGGTAGACAGGAGACCAGAGCTGCCGCCTCTTGCCCCCCCCCTCCCCCTGCTGCGTGTGTGCACTCATCGTCTTTACTTAGGTGAGCTGCTCCGGTCTCACACACAACCTGTTTTCTTCCATTCTCGCGGCAGACATGGCGTCCCAGCTCCAGGTGTTCTCCTCTCCCTCGGTGTCCTCCAGTGCCTACTCTCGTTCCAAGAGGCTCAAGGTCGAGAACCCGGCTTGGGACGTTCCCAACCAGCTGGGGGACAATGGTTACTACCAGCAAAGCCCCTCCCAGGGGGCCGCACCCTCCACCTCTGGCTCCAACTTCAATCCCGTGTACCAGTCCAATCAGGCGGCTCCGCCGACAGCCTGCTCCCGGGAGCAGACGGTGGTGCGGGCGGCGGACAGCACGGGCAGCCTCCGCGGACCCCCCTCCTCCTCCTCCTCGTCTTCCTCGTCCAGTCGCCGTGTCAAGGACGCTGAGTCGTCCTCCCAGCCGTGCGACCTCTACCACAAACAGTACAGCTTGAAGCGGAAGAGCGAGGAGGTGGACAGCAGCGACAGCGTCCAGATCTTGGAGGAGCTCTCGGCGCCCGTCGTCACAAACCGCACCGGCGGCGGCGGTGGCGGCGGCGGGGGGACCACCACCGCTCAGTCCATAGCACATTCCACCTCCACCACCAAGAGCAGCAACTCACACAGCGAGGGCGACTACCAGCTGGTCCAGCACGAGATCCTCTGCTCCATGTCCAACAGCTACGAGGTGCTGGAGTTCCTGGGCCGCGGCACCTTCGGACAGGTGGCGAAATGTTGGAAGCGCGGCACAAATGAGATAGTGGCAATCAAAATCTTGAAGAACCATCCGTCTTATGCTCGGCAAGGTCAAATTGAGGTGAGTACCTAATTTCTGCAAGGGATAGGAATTTCTGGGTGGATTATTAATCAAATTAGTTTCAGCTGAGGATAAATCGTAGAAAACTGAATGAAAAACTGCAACAGCTTATACCAGAATGACTGGTATCACTGGGTCGTTTATTTCTGTTATGTTTTCTTGACACATTCACATACTTTTGCACTGTGTTAAAAATTGAAAATATATTGATAATAATTTATAATTGCTGCTCACATGAAACCTAAATGTTCAACTGTTCAGTTTGTTTGCATAGGTATATTATATAGGAGAGAGTGAGTGTGAAGATATAGGTACTGATGTGAGACTATAACATCTTCCTCATATGCTTTCAAGGTGAGCATCCTCAGTCGGCTGAGCACCGAAAATGCAGACGAGTTCAACTTTGTGCGCTCGTACGAGTGTTTCCAGCACAAGAACCACACGTGCCTTGTGTTCGAGATGCTGGAGCAGAACCTTTACGACTTCTTGAAGCACAGCAAGTTCAGCCCCCTGCTGCTCAAGTGCATCCGGCCCATCCTGCAGCAGGTGGCCACAGCGCTGATGAAGCTGAAAAGCCTCGGTCTGATCCACGCCGACCTTAAGCCCGAGAACATCATGCTGGTGGATCCTCTGCGGCAGCCGTACCGAGTGAAAGTCATCGACTTCGGCTCGGCCAGCCACGTGTCCAAAGCTGTTTGCTCCACCTACCTGCAGTCTCGCTACTACAGGTGAGTCCGCTCGCCTGAAATCTACAATCCGGACTTTGAATAATCAAATCATTGTGTCTGCAACATGTAAATGGTGCGCCGTGTTCTTGTCATTTGTCACCTGTGCTGTGCGAACAGAGCGCCAGAGATCATTCTTGGCCTTCCTTTCTGTGAGGCCATCGACATGTGGTCTCTGGGGTGTGTGATCGCCGAGCTGTTCTTGGGATGGCCCCTCTATCCTGGCGCCTCGGAGTACGATCAGGTCAGAATTCCAAGGAATGATTTTAACTGTCAAGCGTGCTTCGATAGATTTACTTTTAATATAACGCCATAGTTGCGAGTGTAATCGCATAGCAAGAGGATTAACTTCTTCTTGTTTAACTGGTACAGTCTCTGATTTTCAGACAGAAATTAAGAGTGGTCGGCAGGAAAGCAGAACGTTTCCAAAAACATAAATAAAAATCTTTTTTAGTGTGCCCCTGTGGCTTCAAAAGTACTGACCTTGAAATGTTATAAGGTGTTTGGGAACTGTTGCTGCTGCACATTCAGCCTTGTTTCACTTTGCTAGCTAGTCAAAGCATTGAAAGTCCAGAAAGTAAGTAAAAAAAAATAGATACTAGCTCCTTTTTGCTTTTTGCTTTTGCATGTTTTTCAAGTATTGCACTTTAACTCCATTGCCCTTTTGCATCCCGTGAGTTACTTTTTTTTTTTCACACATCTGACATGTCTTTGCTTGTGTCCCAGATTCGCTACATCTCCCAGACCCAGGGCCTTCCAGCAGAGTATCTGCTGAGTGCAGGAACCAAGACCAGCCGCTTTTTCAACAGAGGGCCCGATTCCAGCTACCCCCTCTGGAGGCTCAAAGTATGTAGCCATCAGCTCGCTGAGAGGACATGAAAGACAACAGGCTTTGCACGGGCTCTGAGGTTCTTTTTGTGCATTTTTTTTTCTCCTGCAGACGCCTGCAGAGCATGAATCCGAGATGGGGATAAAGTCCAAGGAGGCAAGAAAGTACATCTTCAACTGTCTTGATGACATGATGCAGGTTAGAAAAGCTGTTGAATATCTTGGCACTGTTACACTGTTGGAACTGGTTATTAAATGTTCCTCCCACGGGTAGAGGTAGAACACTGTGTGTAGGATAATAGTTTGTGAGTGTGCCAGATTATTAGCCTACACATCTTTGAGAGCGCCTCCTGTGGGCGTTTTATGCCGTTTAACCAGCGGCTTTCCCTTTTCCTCCGCAGGTGAACATGACAAACCTGGAGGGGACGGACATCTTGGCGGAGAAGGCGGACAGGCGGGAGTTCATAGACCTGCTGAAGAAGATGCTGACTCTGGACGCAGACAAACGCATCACTCCCATGAAGACCCTGAACCACCCCTTCGTCACCATGACACACCTGCTGCACTTTCCTCACAGCTCACAGTGAGTCACGGCGGGGGGGGGATGGAGGTCATATTTGAAGGGGTTTTAATTGTGGAGGTATTACATTTCTGCTTTTGTTGACTTGACAGCGTGAAGTCCTGCTTCCAAAATATGGACATATGCAAACGCAGGTGCAGCGCCTTTGAGAATGGAAAGAACATGTTTGCCAGCAACAATACGCCAAGTGCAGCCACCAACCTCACCGTCACCTTCAGTAGCCAGTTAAACCAGCACAATCAGGTGAGGGGCATTATTTGTTTCTGTCGTGTTGATCAAGTCATTGCTTGTTTGTTGAATCATCATATCATTCTTTGTTAAAAAAGAAACAAAAAACAGCAACAACAACCAAAAACAGCATGGGGCTTCATTTGTCAACAGTTTTTATTCATAGTTGTGCATATATGCATTTCTGATTTGTGTGCCCTTCACTTTCTTTAAAGGAACATAAGGTAGACATAACAAGGACATTACACATTTAGTTACTTAATTTAAATTGTGTGTCTCCTGCAGTGTACTAATTAACCATAATCAATTGCCAAACCAGTGAAGCAAATAAATAAAATGTGTAGTTGTTCACTGGAACTGAAAGCTGCCATCAATAATCATTTGATGCAGTTTTTTGAGTTCTTTGTGTGTATGTGGGAGACAATGCAACATTAGTAGCGTTAGAGACATATACCTGCTAAGAGTGTGTACAGTATATTCACACATCCTGGTTTCACATTGTCATCATTTTTTGCTTTTTTTCATCTTTTTTTGGTGTCTTGGCTGCTATTTTGTCCACAACCAGTAACCCGACAACTCTACAGGAATGTGTTTGACCATGTATGGAAATCAGGGCATGTCAGTATGTAAATGTGCCTTTACGTTCAGGAGCAGATTGATGTGAAACAGGTGAGAGTCTTGGTGAGATGCAGCCACAATCGATGATAAGAGTGACCAGACTGTAGCTGTTAGCTCAGTGCCTCCCCTTCTCGTTCATATGGAGAGTCGCCGTTTTGTCTTCCAGATGGCCTCAACGGGAGGCCAGTCGCTGTCCCTCAGCAGTAATGTCCCGCTGCTCAACTACCAGCCTGGTCTCTACCAGCAGGCCACCATAAACATCCCCGGCCTGGCCCAGCAAGGCGTGCCCCTGCAGACCAGACCCACGCAGCTCTGCACTCAGACTGAGCCCTTCCAACAAACACTCATCGTTTGTCCGCCCACAATCCAGGGTGAGAAAATGCTATGTTAATTTTTTTGTATTTTGCTGTGCCGGTGATGTGTAGCTTACAAGTTCCTCCTCCATTTTCTCGCAGGTCTCCAAACATCCAACAAACCCTCTGGTTACCCAGTGAGGATGGACAATTCTGTACCTTTAGTTCCCCAGAACCAATCATCCCAGCCTCTCCACATCCAGCCCGGCATGCTAGCACAAGTACGTTCTGCTCTTTCAATCTTTGTGTTTACGTATAAATAGAGCTACTCTCGAGATGTAGCTGTGGTTATTATAAAAATTCTTGTCATACTTGATCCATTGTCTGACAACAGAAACTAAAAAGATATGTGAATGTGGCAAACCATGTTGTGAGTTAAGCTTCATTCAACATCACATCACACACTCAGCATAGTATATTTCCATTTTAATAACCACAGCTGCATCCTGGGCAGAAATGTTGTACTTGTTCTCTTGTCTGACAACAGAAACTAGAAAATATGCGAATGTGACCAACCATGTTGTGAGTTAAGCATCATTCAACATCATCCCAGTGCAGTATATTTCCAGTTTACAAACCACAGCTACATCCTGTTTAAAGCTATATTTAGCAATATGTCATACTTGTTCCATTGTCTGAAAAAAAAAACTACACAATATGTGAATGTTGCAAAGCTTCATTCATCATCATCTGTATATTTCCATTGTACTAACCACAGCTACATCCTGGCTTAAGCTATATTGAGCAAAATATGATACTTGCTCTGATAAGAGAAAACAAAAAATATGTGAATGTGACCAACCATGTTGTGAGTTACCGCTGTCCAATCGTTGTGTTTCAATGCATGTGTATTTATGAACAAACGCTGGCTCTTAACGTTGCCCAAGTGTGTGTGGACGTCTGACCACCTCCCCCCTCCCCTCACACACCCTCCCAGGCCTCCTTCAACCACCTGCTGGTTGGCAGCTTGTACCCCTCAGCGGCAGGAATGCCAGGTATAGGTTTGGTCCCGCTGCCTGTTGGCGGTGGAGGC
>CAESWR010000400.1:102954-126162 GCA_903171835.1 Mullus surmuletus
GTGGCTGCATTACAATCGGGACGCACGCAGGTTAAGCAGGATCCCCTCGTCCTACACCGCCCGGGGATCCCTGCCTTGTGGGGAAGGATCGGCCCCGGTGTAAGTTCCCGTTCCAGCCATGCATGGATGACTGCACAGGGAGCAGTACGGCGATGTAAAAACAAGGGATTATAAGGCTCTCCATCATCCTGTCCAACCTTAAACCTGCCTGTGCAACATTTTTATTTTTTTTTATCAGCAACAAAAAGTTACGTGTCCTCTATGTGTGCCCGAGCAGGTAAAAAAAAACAGATAACATGTAAAAGAAAATATGTTTGGCTGCGCTTGAAGAATTCAGGAGCTGCCTGTGATGGGGTTTCAGTATTGGTTGCAGCCCCAGAGACATGTTTTAACAGTTGCGTTAGAGTTTGTGGTGGCACGCTGCCCCAGGGAAATATTTTCCCCATTTTATTGTTTCAAATAAATTCAACCTAATTTTCCCCCCAAACTACATGACACACACACTTAAAACAGAGCACATACAGGAATTAGTCCTGCAGAGCCAGATCATTATTTTCTCGGTGATCAAACTCTGTTGGCTACTGTGAATGACCAGCATCGATTACGTACTTATCCACATATTGATCCAAAAACTGCACTCTGCTGTAGGAAGGTGAAACAACCTCAGATCAGTTTTAATTAGTTGTGAAAAGTATATTTTATCTGGATATTTATGCAGTTTATGTACTTGAAACTATTAATTACTTTAAATAGATTCGCTCACACATTGTAAAATGTACACATAACATAGTCTGAGGTTATGAAAAAGATCAATGTTGAGGGCATAGGCCTATTACAGGAGAAAATCCCCCTTTGGCTTCCTTGTTCATATGTACTTTTAATGGGAAACTGACTCCAAAATAATCATCCAACCTTGGGGCTCAGTAGGGAATTGTGTTTGATGAAACTTCAAGCAGCTGTAATAGTAGAGTGGAGGAGGCTGTAAAAAAAAGTTCAATTCATCCTCACAGGTACAAATTTCACTCCATACTCAAACTAATAAGCAAAACCTAACATTGTCTCTAAGCATGGATTACCACACCTTCCTACAAAAGCTGATTTGGGAAAATAAAAGTCCCCAGGGTTCTAAAATTTTAACGGATGACAAACAGGAAGACAGGAAGAGCAATGTGGTAATTGGTTTCCCATAGTGATTTAATGAAGGAGCACTTCAATAATGAGTGTATTTTAGCTACCTTGTTTTGTCACCATAGTCACTCAAGTTGGTAACAGTTGGTGCCAAGAACTCATTATCAATCATCAATACATTCATCAATACAGTATCGTATCATTCCTCTTCAATGAACTTTGAAATAACGTCTCGTCTAGTCTAGTCAGTTTGCCAACTCCTAAGGTTCATTTACTGTTCTCTCAGTATCCTTTCAAGATATTTTGCCCATTTAAACCAGCAAGCGGTGCATTTTCTTGAATTGGTTGGAATGCTCTTTCACAGACGGCGCCTTGACCAAAATCTCGAGTCCCATCTCTGTCAGGAGGATAAACACTGTCTAGGCGAGTCAAAGTTTCTCACCTTTAGTCAGAGCACTTGACACATTTTCTGAGTCCTTGCTGGAAAGGTGTATGCTCACACCTGCTGACAGACGTGGCCGCTTCGAAACACACACAGACGCACACGCACACACACACACACCGACACATCAGTGCTGATCAAAGCCAGAGCTCCATGTTCTTCAACAGCTTTCAGACTGATATCTGGATCTGCTCCTTCCCCACTTTGTTCGCAGGTTGTACGTGCTGATACAGAGCAATGCCAGGGAATCCAAAGTTTACTTTGCACCGCAGTCAATAGCAGCAAGTGAGAGACTGAACACATCTGACAGGTTTCTCTGTGTCATCAAGCAGTTTGGTTTTCATGTCTGCATGTGTGGCGTCTTTGATTTTCTCGGTCGAGACAGAATCTCACCTGCATACAATGAATCACTTTTTTTTCTTTTTGGCAGGTTTAAGGGCCATCCCAGCTGTCACTGTAGTATATGTTATGTTCCGATGGTGCAGATAACAAAAATGAGAAGACGACCTGTGTAATGGAAAGAGTTTACCATTCCTTAAGCTGATGATTCAATTATTTATACAGTGATTTGCTGTTATTTTTTCAGCTCAGAGATGAAGGTAATAATTACCTTGATCGTAGTCTTTCTTTCTAAGGCACAGGAAAATCCTCGAGGGCAAGGTTTTAATGGTTTAATTACAATGGCGTGTGTTAAAGAGGATAACAAGCTCAGAGTATGGCCGATTTCCTGGCAGTGATATGCTGTATTTTTTATTATTATGTAGGGAATGGCTGAGATGTGTAATTATGAGTTACATGTGTGGGCCAACTTGTACTATTTCATATCGCCTGAAAAGCAAGACAATGATCTGACGTAAAAGCAAGAACCAATATGAAGTGCTGACTTTTTCGGAATTTGCAGAATGAAGGCCAATTTTGTGTTCGCACCGAGTTGTTTTATGGTGTCTGAGATGATTCACAGTTTTACAATTAATCTCAGTGGAAATTTACTCAAACTGCCACTGGCGTGGAATAAAAATGCAGCCACAAATCCCTGTCATCATCATATTAACACCGTCTCAATAATTGGATAAAGCCGAGTTACATCACCTAATGGTTTGAAGCGAGCTCAGCATTTTGGCTGTCGCCATGTTGTTTTTTTGCAAAATATGGTGTATTTGGACAAGAGGGTGGAGCAGAGCATCTGGCTGACACACAGGCATGATGCCGTGGTTGCAGTGTGTCAATCAGAAGGTTGGCACACCCGACAGCATACCCAGCTTTATCATCTGCGTTTCTCTAAATGGGCCCGTAATTGACAAAATTAACATCATGTTCTTTCGCAAAGATTCTACACCAGCTGTTTTGACCGCAAACATGCTCAGAACTCATCTAGGTAGGTATTAAATCTGGCAAATAGTAGGCTCGTTTTCTCATAGACTTCAATGCAGTTTTGTTTTTCTTTTAAGCCAAGGTGCGCCTTCGTGACTCATTTTTTTTACACTGGAAAGCTTTATTTGCTGTTAAAGTATCCAAGGCAATGTTACTCCTTCCTCACTAGCTGGTTTGATTATAGATGGGACTCCAACAGATACCCTTTCCAGCCTGTCCAATACTTCCCCAATACTGGCAAACCCATAATAGAGGATGGGTCCAATTGCCCAGTCTAATAAGCTAACCAAAATCTGTTTTACAAAAGATCAATCCAGCCTACATCATTTGAAACCAACATTCATCTTCAACTGGTATACGTTGAAACCACGAGACAAAAACAGACATAACCTATCAGTTCGTGAGGTGCTGAGAGGTGGATTTTGTAATCCTTGGACAGAGCTTTTCCTCCTGGTTCCACTTTTTACTGTAAGCTCTTTCGCGAAGATTCTACACCAGCTGTTTCAACTGCAAACATGTTCAGAACACATTGAGATAGGTACTAAATCCGGCAAATAGTAGGCTTGTTTTCTCATAGACTTCCATAAAGTTTTGTATTTGAAGCCAAGGAGTGTCTTACTTTAACACTGGAAAGCTTTATATGCTCTTAAAGTATCCAAGGCAATGTTACTCCTCACTGGACTGATTATAAATGGGAGACCAACAGATACCCTCTCCAACCTGTGCGATACTTCCCCAATACTGCTGACCCGCAAAAGATGATGGGTCCAATTGCCCAGTCTACTAAACCAACTAAAATCCGTTTCACAAAAGATCAAACCAGCCTACACCATTTGAAACCAGCATCGATCTTCAACTGGTATAAGTTGAACCCACAAGGCAAAAGCAGACACAACGTATCAGTAAGCGAGGGGCTGAGAGGTGGATTTTGTAATCCTTGGACAGAGCTTGTTCCTCCTGGTTCCAGTTTTTATTGTAAGCTAAGCTAACCCGCTGCAGGCAACAGTTTTTGTACTGCACGGCAGACACGCGAAGGAGCATTATGTCCTCATCCAAATCTGCGCAAGAGAGTGAATAAGCACATTTCCCAACATGTCAAACTATTCCTTTAAAGCCTTGAGAACTATTTTAATGAGCACGAATAACGCTGAAAGGAAAATCACTTTATTTAAGAGGCTCCCTGTTTTATGGAAACTGTATTGAGTACTGTAAAAGTATTCTTGTTTTGACCCAATCAGCGTTTGCTTTTATCTGCGTCCAAGCCTCAAACGCACAACAAAAACACAGAGCGATCCAACATGCAGCCGGCAGAGCGCCTGTTAAGTTGTTTATTTTGTCTGCTGTCAGAGAGAAAGAGCGAGGAGAAAGTCACAGACAGGCAGGGAGAGGGAGGGGGTAGTGGGGGGGNNNNGGGGCTGCAGATCCCAAGTACATATATTAAAAAAAAACAGCTTTTATTCCATCATATTGAAAAGACAAACAAGGAGGCACTTTGTTGCGGTGGAACAAGAGGCAACTCTGGAACAGCGGAGAAAGGGGCATGTTGGTTTTGCGGATAAGTGATCCACGTCCTGCTGCCAAACTTAAACAAATTCCATTTCAGACAGCTCACCTTCATAGCTGCTCTTTATCTCCTCCTCTATCTCAACTGAAAGCACTTGACGCTTGGTGAGGGGTCAGGGCGAGGATTCCGGCTCGCTGTAATTGGAATTCGTACAGTTTCACATTTGACCGAAATGAAAATACCCCCGATTGCGCCACTATGCATAAAAATGTTGATAAAAAATGTTGCTTCCAGACGCCTTTTCCGAGCGTTCCTTATCTCACTAACAGATCCCCTCTCTACTATACAGTAATTTATTATAAGTGAGATAAGAAGACTGAGCGTACACACGGTTGGGAAATAGACTAACAATCTTAAATCACATGACACCCCTCGTATACATGCTGTATATATACATTTTTATCTCATTTATTAAATTTTCCATCTTAACATCACTTATACAAGCAGAATTAATAAAAGAAAACACGAGTGTGTCTTGGGGGTGAGAGAGTCAGTCTGACATGTTGTTATAAACTGCCGTAATTGAGGTCTGCAATCCACAGAATCTACATCACACGTACGCGAGCGGACTCATTTTTCACAAGCGCTCATGGAAACTTTCATGTGTCGAATAAAATCACTCGACAAGGTTTGTTTACATTCATCCGAGGCTGTTGGGCAAATAAAACCCGACGTGGCACCTGAGTGAATTATCTGAGGTGAGAAAAAAAAATAAGCCCAAAAGCCGACGGTTGGGAGGAGAATCGGTGACTAACCTTCGGGTTGCAAGTTGAATAGCTGCATCGCTCTTCACGGAAATGCAGTCGACCGTGCCGGAGAGGCAGAAAGAAAGAAAGAGGTTTCTCTGTTTGACCTTCCTTGGTGTCTGGCACCATTTAATTGTATCTTTGGGCAAGATTTTCCAGAAATGGTTTTAAAGAAGAAATTGTGACTCATTGAATTTAGTTATATTTGTTTTGTATGTTATTCCCTACTAAGATTATATTGAATATATGATTAATCTGACGTGGCATTTTTTTAAAAGATAGTTTTTTCACTTGTTGCAACAACATCATCATACCTCACATGTCCTTGAAATGAACAGTTATAACTCAATTCGGTTCACATAAATCAGATTTTTTTCTCTCCTATCACAGGTTTCTGATCACCAGAGAGTGGATCCACTGGGATCATGGATGGACTTTGTCAAAAGACCAGTGGGCAACTTCCCTGGAAAGTGTCGCAAACGGAAAAGACCCCTGGTAAACTCCTCCTTATGACACTTTACTCGAAACACGCACAATCATTTTGGTAGTAATTTTTAATACAAAGTCACACATTTGAAAGTCTCAAGTAAGTCTCAAATCCTAACCTTGAAGTCTTAAGTAATCCCATGTCATTTTTTCTTGGGCAAGTCAAGTCATAGGTTATGTTAAGTCAAGTCAAGTCCTGTCCCGTAACAGGTCAAGTCAAGTCCAAGTCAAGTCACCTTATTTTACCCGCACAATCTGATCTTAATAAAGTGAAAAGGCAAGATATTAGTATCTGTCAGTGTGTGAGTGTTGGAGTGTTTCTCCAATAAACACGTAAGGCAGGCCGAGAGGGCATGACTGATTGACAGGGTATTGATCCAATCGTGACAACGCCATTCTCAGCCTGTGCTCATACCCGGTAATATTGATATTAATTTTATATTTATATTAAATCTGAAAACATGAAATCAACAACACTCAAGTCTTTTTGTCTAAAGTCAAGTCAAGTCCCGAGTCTTCAAATTCAAAGTCCAAGTCAAGTCAAAAGTCATCAAAACAGCGACTCCAGTCCAAGCCACAATGACAAACCTCCAATCAGGTTTTTGTATATGCTCATGTTTTGTGCATCTGTCCTCCACTAGCCCGGCCCCCCTGGTCCTCCAGGCCCTCCAGGCCCGCAGGGACCCCCTGGCTCTCCTGGCGCTGAGGTGACCCAGGAGGTTCTTCTCCAGGAGTTCAAAGAGATGATTAAAGGTAGAAAGCGCGTTGGCTCTCCAGGTTGTGCAGCACCTTTTATTTGCGAGGTCGCCCAGCGATGTGATAACCTGGGTTGGGTGTGTGTCTATCAGAGGCCACCGAGAGGCGGGCAGCTCTGGACCGGCAGACCAGCCCCAGCCAGCTTCCCATCGCTCTCCTCACTCTGGAGGGGATGACCTCCTACCGGCGGATAGAGGAGGCTTTCCACTGCAAGCTCAAGGGACCTGTGGTGGTCGACAAGAAGACTCTGGTGGAGCTCCAGAATTTTCAGACAGTATGTTTGTTTGAAACCGAGTAAATGTTTATGCACGGGTTCGGCTTTGCTCCCCACACGTGGCTGAAGAAGTTTGGTTTTGGCTAATCCGTCCCCGCACATGCACGGCTACGCGCTTTGTTTCTAACCCGTCGGCTTCTCTGTCTTAACCATGTTTGAAAGGGCGAGTGTTTAGTAATCATCGCTTAGTTTGCATGCGGGGGGAATTATGAGAGGATCACCCCCCCACACACACACACACACACACACACACACACACACACACTCACCCACCCCCGCTGGTAACTGGCACTGGCAAAACGTGCAGTGCCACTCCGAGACGCCGACTGGCTGTTTGGTCAAAAATATCTAGTTTTTCAGTTCTACACATCACTCTCTGGACGGCATACAAAAGGCACTCTGTCTCTGACTTGGAATAAAGTGTGGAGAGGACAGAAATAGACACTGTTTGAAACAGCATGCTGTAGTGGAAGAACTATGCCATGTTGGGATGGGCTGACAAGGCGAGAGGAGGGAGGATTAAGCATTGCCGTACTATTTAACTTACTAACGCAGCACTATGCTAAATGTGTCACTGTGGTTTTGGAAGGAGACTCTGGCTAAAGAGGCAGACAATGGAGGAAGACACAAGGAGGCCGAGGATTAAAGCGGCGTCTTTGGGGTTTTCAGATTAACCCCCGCCTAAGTGCCCTTGAGGGACACACTCGGGATCTCCCCGCTGTTTTGCTTTCTGAGCCTTTGTTTTGTTTTCACAGAGCAGGGACGCGAGTGCCGGGCTCAAGTGTAAACATATCAATTCTGATTTCTCGCACTTTCAGCCTCCAGCCAAAGGAGCCTTTCTCAGAGGGTCGGGGATGGACCAGTCTACTGGGAGATTCACAGCTCCCATCACAGGGATCTACCAGTTCTCCGCTAATGTGCACATTGGTAAATCACAGTCTATTTATCAAAGAGTTATTCCCACTATGTCCCGTGTAAAAGCAGTTTTTCCCCCCCCAGCATTCACTTCCAATTTACTTGCGCTACCAACATGAATTTGCCTTGTAATACTTCCCGTTAACTTCAGATAAAAGTACACCCTCTCACCTCCTCTTGTTCTAAGCTTTTCCAGACCCTGAAAAGCCTCTTTCGCCAATTATATAGTGGTTTGCTGAAATGCATCAGTCATGTACTATAATTCCATGTTTCACAATACAATGTTTCAACATGTTTCGACAGCTCCCCATAATGCATCAAATACAGCGTAAACACGGTGGAAATTGCAGCCAAATCTCACACTCACTTCTTCCTCACTCTCCAATGAATGTCTATACACCATGAAAAGGTAGTTGATTAGATATGCGTGAGACACTTCTAACACTTCAGTGATGATCGAAGAAAGAAGATAATCTGTGATGCAATGTCAGTCACAGGTTACTTGACAGTTATGGCTGCCAGACGTGGAATGAAATACAAAAATGTGTTTTGCGGTACAATGAAAACTGTATCTTTACACCGTGTCTGTGGTCCTTTGGCTTCCTTTCAGACCACAATGAGGTGAAGAGGAGCAAGAGTCAGCTCAAGGCCAGGGACAACGTTCGTGTGCTGATCTGTATCGAGTCCCTCTGCCACAGATACACGTGAGTACTGCGTGTATTCAAATGAAATACACACTACCGTTGACTCTTTGGTACCACAATACATCGTAAGCATGTGGTTCTCATTTGTTATGGGTGCAACACATGCTGGTCAGAAATACCCCACACCATTACCGATTAAAAGTCAATAAAATCGATTTTCGGAAGCAATTAATCTGACCGGGCCCGCCTGCTCGCATTCCCGGCATTCTTGTTTTGCTTATTTGTTTACTTTACCGTGTAGCGGGGACATTTTATTGCTTTCTAATGCCGCCTGAACTTTCAGCAGAATTTATGAGCTGTTAAATGTGTTGTCTGTTACAGTTTGTGTGGAACCAGTTTGGCATTTCCTGTATGAAAGCAGAGCATGTCTTTAAGGGAAATATCCTCGTCGCTGTCGCCTAACTAATCTTTACAGACTCCCCATTGACGCCTCAGGCAGCCCCTTTTATTCAGCAGCACTGCAGTCAGAGTCCTTGTTTGAGATGCGAAAGATAGATTATGAAGTATTTGATACAGCATGCTGACAAGGCCAGTTGGGGTTTTGAGTTCTTTCCAGTATTTCAAAATTTCTATCTACATAAAGTCGGTGAAAATCACCGAAATCAATTGCTCCTTAACGTCTCCACGGACGATAGAGTTCCTCAACCTCCCTTCGAGAGTGGTACAATAAAAGTAGCATATAAATAATACTATTATGATGGGTTACCTAACCCAAAAGAGTGCTTGGCTTTAGCTTTTTCAAGCCAGAGCTCCAGCCAGTCTCGCCCTCCCACACATGAAAATGCAGAGAATGTGAAATGAGGCTCTTTGTGATGGCAGTTGGACCGAAGACAAACATGATTGATTTGCCATAAAAATGTAGCGTTTTCCACTTAACAGAAGCCAGCGCTCTCAATGTGTGGTTATAAGCCTGCAGCGACGTAACAACCCTCAGTCGTTGAAGGAAAAGTTTGCTATTTTGGAAATATTGTACATTTATACACTTTGTTAGTGAGAAAGAACACCACCCTTGAGGCTGTAGGTTAAATAGAAAGCTATTGCCAGCAGCTGGCTGACATACCATATAAATTAAAACAGATCGCCAATAGCAACATCACAAGTCAGTATCATATATATTTTGATTTTTGCAAAACATACATACTGCAGAGGTCAGGTCGCAGTAAACCTGACATTTTTTGCTAAACCTAAACATCTCCCGAGTCGTGATGCTTTGAACAGACGATCCAAGTCAGTCATGGGTAGAATAGGGCGGGGCTTGGTGGAATGCGAAGAGTGGAAAATCAATTTTTTTTCACCAGCAGGTTTGCTGCCATTGAAATAGAAAATTCTTGTTTTAACATCTGGGCTTTCTACAAATAATATTAAATGCAACTGGATCATTTATAAACTGATATTGGATTCCTTATTCTCAAATTTACAAGCAAAAGAAAGCATAGACAACTATGACAACTTTGTGGGCTGAACATACACATATTACACACACACACACACAGGTTTTTTTAAGCCAACTATGCCAGGAGGAAATCTTACACACCAAGATGCGGAGCTACTCGAAACAGGATCCAAAATGTGTTCAAATGTACTGTTGTCCTGGCGCGCATGCAATTAAAGTACACAGGTTCTTTTTCTTACCATTGAACAGAGAGGAAACACTGAAATGCACACATCCTCCCGCTTTGAAGAAATACACCAAAAAAACCCCCATCTTCATCGCTCTGTTCACCCCCTGTGCTGTATTACAGATGGTTCATATAAAGGTTTTGTGCTTTAATACCTTCTGGAAGGGGCGAAGTTGAATTTCTTTTTTGTTGAAATTGTGTTTGCAGTTCACTGGAGATGATCGTTGGCTTAGAAAGTAACAGCAAGATATTCACCGTCAGCGTGCAGGGGCTGCTGGAGCTCCAGGTAAGTGCTTCAGAGACTCCCAAAACATAAACACATCTATATTTGCTCAATGTCCTCACATCAGTGTTGTCTGGTTTCCTCCGCAGGCCGGCCAGTACACCTCCATATTTGTGGATAACGCAGCCGGCGCTTCCATCACAATACAGAACGGCTCTGATTTCATGGGCATGCTGCTCGGTGTATAGCGTCACTCGGGGGGGGAGGGCATCATCCAAGCCATCATCCACTCCATTATTTTTCCCAACTGACTGCTGATATATGGGAACCGTCACACAGAACCAAACGCACGGGAGGGTCGAAGGAAGGAAGTGAAGCCGATTTGGCCCGACTGCTTGTCAGAGAGTGAAAGGACAGTGTGAAGAACTCAAGGACTGAGTTTGTTTTTCACAGAGCGCTGACGCTTCCCGGACCGACTTGGATGCCCATCGCTTCACCGGTAGAATAACCTGAGAATAAAGCAGTACGTAAATACGGTTGATATAGTATATTGCTATGGTTATTGAAGACTTTTGCGGTAAATCAAATATAAGTGTCTTTTTTTTTTTACGTCCTCTACAGATGTCACATGAGCTAGTGAACTTGACATTTGTGTGTATATATGTTATATGATGCTATGTTTTGTCTATTTTTGTGTCCATATATTTTTCTCAAGGATTTAATCTTACATTTATATGTTATATGGTACATAGACTCTGTGAGTACACTGGACAATAGAATTATCAACAGACAGGATGAGGCCTCATGTGATTTCCAAAAAGTAATGTCCCTTTTTTTAACACACTTAGTTTATTTTGTCACACAGCTGTTAGAATATAAAAGCAGCAAAATGCCAAATGTTAGTTGAAAACAGCTGCCAGTATAGATATTTTATATTGTTTGAACATAAATTCAAATATGCTTTTTTGACTGTATAAAATGATTCCTACAGACCAATTTGTGTTATCACTCAGTTTATTTTGACTTTACTTTTCATGTAGGCTTTTGATATTTGTAATTTATCTTAAGGATACAGTCCAATTGCGAAGCATTGAAATTTGATATGCTATTTATGTTTAAGAAAATGTATTTGATCATGTGTTGATTTGCAGTCTTGTGGACTGTCCACAGATTACTCGAGAATAAAATTATATCTTTTTGATATTTTTTAATACCCATGATATTCTGTACCTTGACATTAAACTCTTTCAAACATCTGGCCTGTGCATGTAATAATGCCAAAGGTAGTGATGCGACTCAAGTACACAAGTAGCAGCTCAGGTGAGGAAAACCACCAGTATCTAGATTTTGTTAGATCTCTGAAATATGTGTTTCTGATTTTCTTTTGGCATTAAATTAAAAACATCCTCTATCAAAAGTGCTTTTGAATTTCAGTGTGGTGAATATGAAATATCCCAAATGTCGAGATACTTTTGAAAAACATTGGCATACTCCCAAGGAAATTAATGATTACTTACTATTGTTGAAGTATCACATGTTTTTGACTTGAGATATTCAGGATTTAATGTCCAGCTAACTATTTTAACTGCTTGCCCAGAGTACTCTTTATGTATGCCATCAGTTTCAATAATAGTAATTATCTGCAATGCATCGCAACCCCCCGGTAGTCCAGGCAAATTAGGTGGTATTGCCAAACCGATTATTAAACATTCGATATCGGTATGTTGTGTCGTGTGTGGTTTCATAACACTTAATAAGAAGGTCTTTCAGTGAATGGCATGAAGGCCAGACAGTAAAATGAGATTGTTAGCATCATTGCATGTATGCCTTATAATGGAGGCTTCTCATGGAGGCATTGCTGAAATGCCAAGTGTCACATACTGTACCCAAGGACCAACCACAAGAACGTTGCACCCATGTGCTATTTCAGCCACCGACTGTAACACACTTTTCTGCCTGAACGGGGCTGCTTGCTGGAAAGCACACCCAAAATATGGAGGACAAACATAACATTACACTACCTTTTATTTTTATACAAACTGCCCAACATTTTCAGGTACCACTTAATGTGTGTTTTTATTTCTCTGCAGCTTAATTTAATATTAAACTACCAGTCACGAAAATGACCTATGAAAATAAATATGTTGAAAATAGCTCTTCCAGGATTTGAAGACTGGCTAAGGCACATTCATTTACTTTCTCTTTTTTTCATAACCTGCAGTCTTTCAACATGTTCAACTCTGCCGGGATGACAGATGATACAAGTTCCACATAATATTTGCCCATTCATTGCTCAAGCAGCAGGAGAATGACACACACTTGTAAGTTTTGATTGTCTTGTGTGTGTTTTTTTCAAATTGTGTTTAATGACAGCTATGTGAGCATGCCGTAACGCATTCGCTGCCCTGCAGTGGAACAGGGAGCCTGCCAAAGTGGTTGCGAAACCACCCTGCGCCACGACTCTGACAGGAATTTCCCATCGCCCCATTATCAGCATCAGACAAGCTGAGTGATTGCAATTACATCTGCCCAAATGCTAAGAGCAACTGCTTTTTCTCTTTTCCTTCAGAGAAGTTGAGGTATTATGAATGGCCCCATTGTGAATCCATGAGGTTTCTGTCTGCCCTGTAAACCAACACAGTTGGGCTTTAATGAGGCCTTAATTATGAGATTCCTCTACCTTAGTGACTGACTCTGCAAGTTACGGCTTCAAGCAAATTCTCCTGTGTATGACTATCTGTGTGACAAAATGTGACCGTGTACTTTTTAAGGTTTATTCACATCACAACTAAAAGAGATCGTGTGTTATTGCACAGTTGGGGCGATGCTGTCAAAAGTTCAGAGCTGTTTGACTTGCTGATGCTGCAACCAGGTATTTTTCAAAAACAGTGAGCGCCCTACCTACCACCCAGCGCAAACTTTCCAACCAACACAGTTGACATGTTCCTGCCCAGCGGCACCCACACTGTTTAAAAAGCAAATGCACTTGTGCCCCCATGGGTGTGTTGGTCTTAAAATGAGGTGTGGTCAAGCACATTGTTGGCACAGTCCTAGTTTGAGGCTGCTGAAAGGTTTTTTGCGCCAGTGACCAACAAAAATCCCCATTTGAACACTATTATTTTTGCTGTTTATTATTTTGAGTGCATCATTCAGATAGGAAGCTCCACACAGAACACTCAGCAGTGTTCGTCAATAAGAAATAATGAGTACAATTTGGAAGTCGAAATTTGGAGTACAGAGAAAAAGCATTGTGAGCTTTCCAAGTCACTGATATTTTGTTTCTGTCATTAGAAACTTTTGAACATTAAAGAAGCTGGAACCTTTATTGGAGAGTCTGTCACTTAAATAGCAATGGGCCAAAGCTCAAAGGAATAAAGGGACTAATTTATCTTATACCACTAATTAGGAGACCAGTTCCAAACTCTCTCTTTTATGTGCAAAATGAAATGCCTTTCTGTTTTGATTTTTACCCTTTGTGGGTTGGATTCTTGTTATTAACGTTAGGTTTCTCCATGCAAAATCCCTTCACGCTTTCTTTACAAGCCCCAGAATCCATATAAAGCGTGGAACTGAACCTAATTCTCTTTTGATTATTGTTAGAGGAGCTTAGGTTTACTCCAAACACAAACAATTAAGCGTGGTTCGGAAAGGTGACCATAGTTGGAGCCCAAGAATGAAGAGGACGTGACATTTTGGCGAGGGGCCAGCCGCCGGCCTGCAGGGACCCCGCGCATTCTGTCTTTCTTCTCTGTTTGTCAGCACTTCCAAACATGGCTACCTGCAGAGAGGAACAGACAGTTAGACTCTCTCTAAGGGATGCCAGGCTCCTGTATATTATGTTTTTAGCATGCCTCGGATTTTTTCACCGGAGCCTAAGTTACTCCAAACACAGCGGAGCGGTCCAAGTCCTGCTGATACCAAGGTTGCGCTAAACAAACCTGTTGCTATGATACTTGTCCCCCCCCCCATCCCCGTCCCTCTCTCCTCCACGTCGGGAAAAAGATGAAAAAGAGACGCAGGGTCACTTATTACTTTCTGGTATTCACTTTGATATGATATACAACAGTTAGCAAATCCCCTCGCATCCACTTGTCCTTTTAAAGAAGTAGTTTGGGAGATACTTGCTCTGCTCTGGAAAGTTTGGACTCCAATATGCTGAAAATTACAAATGGATACAGACAGAATGGCGTGGCACATTCGTGGATACACTCATCTGAAGGTTCACACACTTTCCTCTGGTAGCAGCTTCTGAGTTTTCACAGTTAAGGGGATTGTTGACGATGAGGAGACATGTCTTTATGCGCTGGGTTGTGCTGCCTTGCTAACATTAGCTGCGTGGGCTAATTTGTTTTCATTCGCAGGGGAGCTGGAGCCTCTGTTGATATATTTTGGTGTCAGAATTAGTGTCACAGTCAAGACCACACAAACCATGACCAAGACTTTACCACGACCGCAGGGCACCAAGACCGAGACCAGACCAAGACATTTGGGGTTTGAGGCCAAGACAAGACCAAGATAGTTTACACCAATAAGAAAGATTATCACAAAGCCATTCCATTTTCCATTTTTCCATTTTCCCCCCTTATTTAAATATATTTTACAGCAACAAACATAGCCTGCATTATGTTTTTGTTTTTTTTATCAAAGTAGCAATATGAAACAAATCAACAAAGGTATTTTTAGTTTTTCTTATTGATTTAAGAAACTTGCTTGGGTTATGCCAGGTATTTCCAGTAATTTCAAGCATTTTAAGCCTTTTTTGTGAATCTAAAATAAGTAGACAGAGACAGACAGATAGACAAACAGACAGATAGATAGATAGATAGATATAGATAGATAGATAGATAGATAGATTCTCAGGTGAACGTGGCCTTAAAGTTGACTGAAATCAGATGAATGATGAAGAGGGCAGAGGCTCTTACTTGGGTGAAATAAGCAATAATCAATCTACCAATAATTGGAAGGCATTTGTTAGTGGCAGTGATGGTCTCCACGTGAATAAAAGAACATCCAGAATCCACTTAGTCTATGACAAGACCAAGACTTTCAAAAAGTAGTCTTAAGACCAGGGTCAAACTTGAGTACTACAACACCAGTGTGAATGGCTGAATATGTTTGGAACTGGTCCAGTATGCTTTGTGAAGTTTGTCAACAATTACTTGTGAGCGACTTCGTTAAGAGAGTTTTAATGTAGGACTGTATAATGACTCAATTTTTGGCAGAATCAAATAGATGAAATATATTTGTGTATAAAGGCAGGCTTACTGGGTGTGCTTCCCAAATTGTCAACATGCCCCTGTACCAATTAATTTGAACCCTGTGAAAGACTTTTCTCAATACTATATATCACTCAGCAGAGCTCAGCAAAGGACCTTTAACCACCGGCTAATGGGAGTAATAGCTCAGGTACAGCAAGTGTGTAATTTTTTACTCCTGAGCTGTCATCTCATTGATTTGCGACTGGGTTTGAAATTGAATGCTGCAGATTGTAATTCCCATTTATGAGTTACTGGTTGTTTTTTTTTCACACTTGCGTGATTCGATGTTTGGCTCGCCGACTTAATTATTGCCTGAGAGGAGAAGAGAAAGACAAACACATATCATGTCTTTACACACTGCCTGCAGGACATTCTGAAAATTGGGTGTCATGACCACTTTTCTGCAAGCGGTGCAAACCAATTGTGTCATATCAGCATCTGAATAATCGCGCATTAATAGTGTTTGGGCGAGACTGGCTACCAAATAAGACAGCCAAGTCTTTTTNNNNGGGGTTGCAATTTAGTTCTCAAATTGCTGCTGTCAAATGTATTTTAGGCTTCCCTCAGTCATGCGTGGCTCCTCACCCAGTGTCTAATGTCTCTGTCATGTCTACATGGCTTCATCTGTGTGCCCTCACGGCGTCACTCAGCGAGCTCAGGTGCAATTACGCAGAGTTATCCGAGGACACATTAGAAGACGCAAACACTGACATTCGCATGGAGAGAAAACACACAAAAACGCACCTCACAGCATGGACTGGCGGTATAGCGGCGGGTCTGTTGCCGTTGGAGAGGAGACGGCGGGTTTTAATGACACAGTATCTTTCAGAACGCCATTCCCCATAATTGTGCGCCGTCTGACGGGAATCTGTCATTGGCATCGATTGTTTGTCCTGATGCCCACCCCCTCGGGGGAGAGGAGTGTGTGAGCTCGGAGGGGAAAGCGGTGGGGGTTGGCTGTTTGGATTCTCCGGAGCTGGACAGGTTGCATTCAGAAGCCCACGGGGAGGCCCAAACTGGAGCCATTGGTGAGATTGGTATCGTGTTAATGGCTCCACAGGCTCCAAGATACATAGCAGCAAAACCATAAGAGGCACTGGAATGTGGAGCTCCTTTGAATCATTGTCATAATTAGGGACAATTGCACACGCAGACCGAGGGACCTATTGTGCTCATTTATAACATGTCTTTTTGGACTTTTCTCATGCAACATTACCTGTCCTGTTTGTGAGTGTTGAAGGAGCAGTTGGACATTTTGGAACATGCACTTATATCGTGTTTGTCTTAAGTTTAGAGGTGGATTTTGTTCCCCTTGGAGAGCGAGCTGCTGGCTGTTTCCATTCTTTATACTAAGCTGACGCGGTTATATCTTAAAATTTACCACATAACAGTCGTATCAATTTTCTTGTCTGAAAGGAAAACGGATAATTGCACACCCCAAAATGCTGAAATATCTCCTTAATCTTTCTGCTGGACAAGAAACAAGACCACCAATATTTAGCTGTTTCGGCACTCACCAATGTGGCATATAGTGTTTTTAGTGTACAATAATGCATTTATTGGATCCTGAACTATAATACACACGTTCCTCAAGCCTCCTGGTCCCAGGACAGCACGTTCTCAGGCTTCCTTTAAGCTCTGTTGTTATGAAACATGTCAGACATCCAGTGGAATACGTGCCTCGCCATCGGACAGATGATTAGCCCTTAAATTGCACTATTGACACTAATAAGGGCAAATATCCCTCATTATCTTTTCCCTGAGTGATAGCTGAGGATGGAGTAAAGGGCGGAGGCGCGGGTGAGGTGACTGGGGCCGGGGGGTTTCTGGGAAGACGGCAGACCTGATGGCTTGGTGGGTCAGCAGCTCGTAGCCGAGGGTGTGGCAGGTCTGGGGTCGATAGTGTGGATAAGATAAGGGGCCCCCGGAGTGATGATGCGATGTACACAAATGGAGTTGCCGATACTTTTGGAAAATTATAGTGGTGCGGATGGCAGAGTCCTTTTGGAAGAGTCTTTTTGGAAGCCTAAAACTCAGTGTACGTGAACAAGTAAGGCACAAAAGCCTGTGTAATTACTGCGTATAGTGGAAACAGAACTTTAAAGGGGCTATACACTAACAGATTACTAGATATACTACTACTATATATATATTTTACTACTGGATGACACTGTGAGCACCAGCATTTCAGCTCAAAACAAATGGGCGGACCTCTCTACTCGCTTTAATGGTGCGTTCCATTTCTACTAGACGGACATTTTAAGGGGAATGCCCCTCGAATTCGGAATTCCTTCTTTGGAAAGTGGGAGAATCCTCACTTTGCCCGAGTTCCCTCACTCCTCTGATATTCTGTTTATGTAGCACTTCTGATTAGTTTTTGTTGCATTCAATTGGTCGTAAGGATAGTATTTTTCGACATTTATACCTGAAAATGCTGTTGTAGTGTAATTTTACTTTTTCATGTGTTGGCATGTAACTGGAACGCCGATAACTAGAGTGTGATACCATTCGGCTCCGACTTTCGAGGTAAATGGAACGTAACATAAGTTTCACATTCGCTTTAGCCTTAGAACTTAGTAGGGCTCTCCATGCCAAACCAATGTTGACTCTCGGCCTTTGTCTCTCTTTATTGGAACTTTGTTTGGTGATGCAACATGTTTTCTGGTGGGAAGAGAGTCTCTATCCGCCCGAAAGCTGAGTTAAACCGAGCTATCCAGTGCTAGCATCCATGCAGCTCTTTGCTTCTGTAGTGTTTGGGCACGCCACATGCTCACTCATGTTTATATATGAGACACTCGCGTGCACTAACATGGACTAACATGTGCTATCATGAACGCGTGGTCGGACCGGCCACCAAAACACACAACATGAAGACGCAGTAAGAGTTCATGACGTCATGACTCCCTCGCACCTTTATATAGATAGAACTTGTTTGATGCTAAATCAGGTGTAAAATATCATATAGAACACATTTAACATTTCCCCAACACTTAAGATTCTAATATCTAAGAGAGCAGTACATAAACAAAAAACTTTTCAAATGGCAGAACACAGTCTGCTTCCTAGCCAAATACAGATCTCCAGCCATGTCATTTATTGCCAGGATCCAGACCTTTACATCTGCCAAACCCTGATTCGTTTGGCGTCGTGAGAAGAAACAAGACACATTGATCCATTGTTCGCCGTTAGCAAACTGCCGTCAAGCTGTGCGTCATATCTTTCCAATATTTTTTTAAATGACATTATATTTAGGTGGAGATGTTGGCGAGTGGCATCTGTTTAAGGAAAATCAAATTCTCATCCAATTGGAGTGGACGCGAAATGAGAACTTATCATAATGGTGGCTATTTTTTATTTTTATTTTTATCTTTCATCTTGTCCTTTGCCAGGAAAACAATACAAGAAATACGTCACTGGGCCGTCTGAACCCTCGCCACACCCTGCCTATGTTTAAATCTTCTCCGGTGCCATCCGCTCTGCGTCCTCTTCTGCACTCGCGGCCTGGTGGGATGGAGCCTCCTCCAGGCGCCTCCTCCCGAGGCTTGACCCCGTGACTCAGTCACTTTGGAGCTTCTCTCTCTGCGGGGAGAAACAATTTGGTGTTTCATTACTCAAATCAAAACTGTCAAACGACCATGTATAGGCCAATCCAGCAGGCTCATAAATGGCCGTGCTCCTGCCATCCATTTGTCTCACGTGTGATCTCATCTATCACACTTGTCACACTTGTGGGCAGCCATAATCTCCTCGAAGCTTTTAGTAGAAATCCCGCTGACAGTGTTATTTGAAATGCGGCGTGATTATTCATAATATAGTTTACACATTGATGGGAGCTTTGTCCGATGAATTTTACGGACAAAAGTGACATTTCGCAGAGAAACAATCACGTAAATATTTTGTTTTGCACTGTCTCTTTTTGCTGGAACGAGTACGTTGCCCAAGAGGCTGTTGTATTACCACCTTAAGACGCGGGGATAAAACGGGATGGCCTGTGGGATGAGGTGTTCTGTATGAAAGGATGAACACAAACAGCGGTGTACTTTCACACAGTTCACAAACTGCAAACTATAATCTTCCATATCCTCTCAAAATCCCTGCGATGCATGTTTACTACTAAATACACACGCTTACTGCATGTACTACTCCCATGTTTCTGATTGCGCATTCGAACGAGAAAGGGCATTTCTAGACGTTTTGGCAGACCGATAAAAACCTAGAGAAAAAAAAGTAATATTTGTGGACGTAACTCTTGTGCCGCGAGACAGGTTTACAGTCTCGTGCTGGCAGGATGGATTCCTGAAATAAACTTTCCAGACCCAGGGAGTGAAAACAACTCCCTTTCTTTTGTGAGGGAGACGAGGCTCGGCCCGATATTCATCAGTGGGGATAACCTCTGACCCCAGAATCATATGACGCTGAGTGCTGGAGATCCCGGTGCAGCCAGACAGTCTGTCTGAGACGCCATCTCTCTCTTCCCAACACTTTCTCTCCCTCCTTCTCTCTCTTTGTCTCAAACTTTTTCCTCCTTCCTCAGCCCCTGCTATCTTAGGGACCGTATGAAAATGAGTGGAGTTAGGCGAGGTGATGAACACTGTGTTGGGTATTTTATTGTTTTTAACCCCCCCCCCCGCAAAAAAAAAAAAAAGTTTCAGACACATTCACGCACATTCAGATTTTTTTTTTTATAGGTGTAACAACTTGAGTCGATGAATTTTTTTTTTTTATTGTTGTTCTTCTTTCTTAAGCCTTTAATATCTACATCGGTGGTGGGTCACAGCAATGTTTATACAGCAGCTAATATGTGATTTGTGTTTCACATTGAAGTGATAGGATGGATTGTGCAACAACACACCTTCAAATACACAAAAAGGTTTTCTTGGGGGAGGGGAACACAACAAAATTCTGAATCCTCCTAAAAAGAACAAAAAAGATAGCAGTTGTTTTTTGCTCAAAACAAACAGATCTGAAGGAAGAAGGTTGCCCCAGCCTCTCCCTAATAATTTTCATACAGCCCCTTAATTCCCCCCTGTTTTAAGAATAAGAAATATTACCAACATTCATGCAAGTGTATTGTAACATCATATAAATGTGTTTTACAAGCTAAGAAATTGAGAAGGAAATGTGAAATCTTAACGTCTTGCTCCACTCGAGTGTTTTTTTTCTCACAGTGCAGGATGATGTACGACGCCCGAAAAGTGTTTTCGGAATCATCTGCTGAAAGGGGGGAAATGTTCTCTCTTTGCATTGGCTTTGGCTGTGGGGTGTTAAATATTGTATTAATGTCCACTTGGGAATGTTGCTTGGAGACTTGTGGGCTGACAATTAAGATCTCTAGTCTAGAGAATCTATATCATGCAGCAAACATAAAAACATATTCTGCATTTTTTACTGACAGAAAGCGTACAAACTATGCTGAAAAGACGTATAAAGAAACGTCATTATCTAACAACCCTTCCCCCCCCCCCCGTCCCGCTCCCTCTCCCTCTTTGCTCCCACTGCTGTCGCCTCCTCTCCGAAACCGCCGAGACACCAGCATGCAGACAAGACGGTGGGCTCTCACCGCTCCAAACAATTACCATTAGGTAGGCAATGACAGAGCTTTTCCTCACGGTGCAATGGACTGAAACAGCTGTTGACATGCCCATCTCTCCCGAGCCCCGCTCCGGTCTGATTGTGACACTGGTTTTTTCGAATAAGGTATTCTCAGGACATACCTCCAGATGAAGGCCCCTGATAAACAAACCCCTAATGGCCTCGCTGTTACTTTTGATCTAATCTAACCGAGGAGCCAAATTGCTTCCACGTTGGAGCGCCGCGTCGTAGGTGCGCGCTGAGATCACAGCTCTGAAAAAACCTTAACGTGATGCAATGGATGTCACGGTTGATGTATTGGAGGGCTTTTAGATCGAGGCGTGCTGTAATTACAGAGCAACTATGGATAAATCTCAGGGTAGGATGCATTCATACTTTCACTAATCCAGACGCGGAGCCGCTGAACATGTAATTACTTTATAAGAGAAGTATGCCCCATTTACATGCAATCAGATCATTCTGCAAAATGTTAGGACAGATAATGTGGTGATTTCCACCAAGATAACTACCGGGATCTGGTGTTTAGGCGCTAATCAGCGGTGGAGCATGTTATGCAGGAAGAAAAAAAAAAAAACCTTCATCACGAACCCGAGCAATTAGAACGACTGTAATTTAATGTTCTCGTCTGCAGACTGTTACCTCACTTTTATTGCTCCGGGGTTTCCAGAGAATCAAATACACGTCCCGATGATGTATGGTGGCAAAATATGACGCCGTGTTTTGACGAAAAGGCAGGGGAGGTGGGGTGGGGATGGGGGGGTATGCGCAGGTGGGCCGCACACCCTCCACGCATGCATACATTTCTGTTCGCTTCATATTTTGGCAGCCGTAACGTCGGAGGCATTTCACTCAAGTGAGTCATGGCTGGAGTGCAAGCGCCGTGCCAAAGAGGTGTTGGGGCTTTGAGCGCTGCCATGTTCAGAATGAAGCGGCGAGCGTGAGGCGACTTGTTTTGCTGGTATAGAGGATATGGGAGATACTCCTGTAATGAGTGCTTTGTGAGATAATGGTATGCACGAGCCCGCCTCCCGCTATGTTTCCTCGCTCGGCTTCCAGAGGCGACGCGGAGAGAACA
Organism: Mullus surmuletus; assembly: GCA_903171835.1. Taxonomy (NCBI): domain Eukaryota; kingdom Metazoa; phylum Chordata; class Actinopteri; order Syngnathiformes; family Mullidae; genus Mullus; species Mullus surmuletus. The sequence continues at coordinate 125,108 of CAESWR010000400.1, forward strand.
ATGCCGAAACATGTCGGCGTGAGGTGGGCTCACATGCCGGCCGCGGCGCTCCGGGAGGGTCCGCGTCCAGGCGGCGTAATCTGATTTCCACACACACACGGCACACACTGACTAAAACTACCTGACAGCTCCGAAAATCCTTTGCACCTGATCGCAAATGTGCATGCACAGCTTTCTCATTTATCTTGCCTGTCTGTGCAGTGACACGGCCCTTGTGCTGTTTGTGTGTGTGTGTGTGTGTGTGTGCCATCAGCAGACTGTGGCGCAGTGTTGCTAACATCTGCGCGCTCCTATCCAGGGACAACTGGCTCGTGACGGCATTTCCTTGGATATTCTCTCACATACTGTGTCTTTATTTCCAGTGGTCAAGCTGCCGTGCTGAATCCCCGAGCAGCGCCCACCGTGGATAAATGCTGCTTTGTCGAGAGGTTTTTTTCCCCCCTCCGAGCAGCTGTCCGCAGCCCCTCAGGCACTCTTTTTTGCTCGGCAAACCCCAAGCAAGTGCGCGTCGGGCTGTCAGGGAGGCCAGAAATGAGGGTTCACGATGAGAGACAGTTTTCATTATAGAGCACAGCCTACTTTTATACGTGATGTGTGTGTGTGGGGGGGGGGGGAGAAGAAAAAAAAGCATGTTTCTCAAGAAAGCCCCTGTATGTTACAACTACACACACCTGTGTACTGTATGTATTCGATGTGTGTGTGTGTGTGTGTGCACGCGCTGAAATCTGGCTTGCACACACACTTCACACCATTTCTCAATCCCGGGTGACTCACTGATGCTCGGCAGACGTTTCCCGGCCCGTTCACTCCGAAACCGTTAACTTTCCGAGATTACGGAGCCAGTAACACAAACAGAAAGCCAGTGCTGGTTTTTACTTTATGAAATTCTCATGCAAACCACGCAGGAGAGATGACTACCTAAACACCGCGGATGCACAGAAAGTCTTAGCGGCTGATTAAACACACGAGAAGCCACAAGGTTTCCGAGGCCAAGCAGAGCAAGTGTGTCGCTAATAAGGTCTTGACTATTACCTGGACTGACAGGCAGAGAATGG
>CAESWR010000400.1:142908-157943 GCA_903171835.1 Mullus surmuletus
CACCGCTTTGCCCCCCCCGCCCCCCATTTCCTGTTACAGCCTGACTACAGTAGGTGCTGGACTTCTCTTTTTGCAAAATTTGCTCTGATAATCCCACAAACCTTTGATCAAAATGGAAAATCAGGAGCTTGATGGAGGAGCAACAACTGCAGACCTAACTAATGATGTTTGACATTATTTGTTTGTCTTTGCTGCCTCAGCAGTGCGTTTCCCGTTGTGTCTGAGCACGGTGGTGCTACCTTTGATTTACATCATAAAAGCAACGTAGTATGTGGTTTTCCCCAAGCATCAAAAATAATAACATTTGATATAGTTTGATGATGCTGTGCAGTAGCGGGGGGGGGCTTTATTCTTATTGTTTTTAGTCATGTTTTTGTCCCTGAGGTCATTTCTTACTATAGAAACAGCTGAACTTGCAATGAGCAACATTAAAAGGGAGTCAGTTTGTTAACGCAACACTGTTATCAACATAATCTATGACTGTAATGATAAAAACAATGTTAAAGAAAATAGAAAATGATAATTCCGTAATTCCTACAGTCAATTAATGCTGCAAAATCATATTATAGTTTTCTTTAACAATAGGGGAAACATTTGGCACATCCTAACTAAAACCCAGGTAGTGGACATTTTGGTGGACATATTACACTTTAACCCAAGAGAGTACTTATTATATGAGTTTTTTTTACTTAAATGTAATCGTAATAATCCAATTCCATTTTATTAAGATTCCGAACGATGCTGCAAGATCACATTATAGATTTCTTAAACAATAGGGGAAACATTTGGTACATCCTAACTAAAACCCACGTACTGGACATTTTGGTGGCCATATTACACTTTTAACCCAAGAGAGTACTTATTATTTGAGTTTTTTTTATTTAAATCTAATTGTAATAATCCAATTCCATTTTATTAAGATTCCGAACGGTGCTGCAAGATCACATTATAGATTTCTTAAACAATAGTGGAAACATTTGGTACATCCTAACTATAACCCAGGTATTAGACATTTGGTGCTCATATCACACTCTTAACCCAAGAGAGTGCTTATTACTTAATATTACTTATTACTTAAATCTAATCCTTATAATCCAATTCCACTTTATTAACATCCGGGATTGCTGCAACGCTTTTACTCACAAGTCGTAGTCCATGACCGAGATGTGCAGGCTGACGTGGTCCATGCTGTCCGGCGGGATGTCGAAGATGATGGCCTCGTTGTAGGTGGGATTCAGCGTGTTCTTCTTGATGCTCGTCTTCTTCTTTTTCAAGCGTCTCCCGTCGCAGATGAGCGACACTTTGACGTAGGGGTCTGCGTGTTACGAGGAGGAGAGGAGAAACAAGGCAGCGACTTTCTAATTAGGCGGCGCAATTTGGACCCTCTCCAAGTTATCTATCTGTGTTCGGGGACCGGCGGGGTAATTATTAGAAGGAAGATCAGGGGTTTGGTGGGAGGCGGGAAATGGCTCTGAGTGCTCGGCGGCGCTCGGAGATTTCCTCAAAGCCGGGGCTGATTTGGTTTCTCCGTACGTATTTCTGTGTTTTGTGTGTGCGAGGCCCCGTTGAGCATGACGGCGGCCCCCGGAGGTCTTGGCTTTGGTAACGTGCATAAAAGTGGATGAGTCAACGCCTTGTGTAAACAAAGAGGATGTGAGGCCGCGGACAGCTTAAGCAGCGTGACTGCGAAAGCTTTTCCGATGAATGCAGACGTCAATCTTCATCAATCAGTGGCAAATCGCCCCGCGTGATGCTTTGTGCTGCTTTTTAGTCAGACGTAAAGCTGCCCCGAATCCACGAAACAACAAACAAGAGGGCTTCCTTTTGAAACACGATACGCTCGGAGGCACAGTTTGATAGCTGCGGTGTGTGATGCGCAGATTGAATTAATGGCATACAGCTCAAAAAAATCAGGGGATTAAAATTGTGACTCACACCGAAATTATGAAATGTCATTAGACATCAGGGAAGGGGTGGGGTGAGAGGGGGGGGTGTCACATTAACTCCAAATTACAGCTGAACCATGGCATTTAATGCACAATAAATGTCACATTTTACTGTGGATATCAGTATTGTAGGGAGACATGGAATGGAAAAGTGGAACTGTTGGCTATTATAGCAAACAAACTATTTGCTGACAATGTCTTAATCGTACAAGTGTTGAATATTAATAACTGCTGAAATAAATAGAACACAGCGGGTGACAGAGCTCTCCACTGTTTGCTCATTTTTCAGACAAGTTTACAACTGGATGCTCAAATGTGGATTATTCATTTCGAGTCACCGCATCCGTGACGTGAATCACACAAACCAGAAGACACACACACATGCACACGCACCTGAATAGCCGGTGATGTCCATGGCCTTGAGGTTCCTGCACTTGATGACAGTAAGTGTGAGTCTGCCCGCGGTCGGCAGGTAGCAGAGTGAGAACATGATCTCACCAAGGTCAACGCTTTCCTGAGGGAACACACACACACATACACCACTTAATTTTGACATTTACATACAGAGTGATGCTTCGAGTGATGCATATGTGTTATCTCAGGCTTTTCGCCCGTCATGTAATGCTGTTCAATCATCGTAAAGTGAACGGACTGTCAAATTCGGAATCCAAGCAATATGACATTTTATTGGAACCAACAAGTCCTGGGGCTAAAGAGATTAATATGTTAAACTGTAAGTAATTAGCTTGACATGACATGCAAGACGTAATGATGGGAAATGACAAAAGAAAGTTTTCACACACATCCAATGTTGTTGCAAGTCATGAAAAGTACTGTAAGTACAGATCAATGGGCTTTCTGCACAGCTCCACCCCTGTTGTGCCTGTTTTCCATTATTGGACACTGACTAATCCAAGTGTGCCTCATATGTGACCCCTGCAGTCTGGCACACCTGGATTAATCAGTGTGTCCACTAATGAAAGGCAGGAAATAAGAAGCTGGCTTGAATTCAGGAAGTGGTGGAGCTGTGCAGATGCTCTTTCATTTGAAACTTTGCATCATTCTACAGTTAAGACTACACCATATATTACCATTTATAATGTTTTTCGCCATGGATTTTTTGTCATCAACTGCATATAAAAAGTGTTCAAGAACAAGCCTGCAGTCATATTCATCTATACACTACTTAAGACCTACTTTATTCATCCTCATTCTCCTCAAAGCTCTCGGAATCTATGTTTGTCACACATCGATTTTGAAAACCTTTTCCTAATTTGGATTTTAGATATTGTTGTATCATCAGATTGAATTGGTAAAAAAGTGTTTGGATGCAGGTTAATTATTATCTTTATCATTATTCATGCAATTTTCCTGTACAGCACAGTATGTTTAAATACATAGCACTTGTCATATCTTAAAAAAAGTTATTTATTTCTTTATTTCTTACAATTAATTTTCTTTGTATTTACTTACTGCTTTCTTTCTGTATGTATTTGCTGCTGGGACACTGCAACTTCTCCATTGCAAAATAACACTATTCTATTCTATCGTATTCTATTCAGTCAGGACCTTACCACTACCAGTATATATCCTCTGCACCATTTCTCAAGACAGTAAGTTAAAACAAAGCAAGGAGGATATCAAATTTACAGCTCAGTGCTTCATCCAGATGGAAACCAATTACCCACAGAATCATCGAGCGAATGAGTTTTGGGGAAAAAAATGTTAGTTTTAGAGATTTGCACCATTAGGACTCCTCATGTAAGAATTGCAAATCACAAGTGAGGGAGAAACTTTCCGGACAGAACTGGCCCATCTCCTAAAATATTAGTTTCCACTAGCTGAGAGCGTCCTCTATGTGTCCCCGCAGAGCTCAAACCTAATGAAAGTCCTGTTAGCTGTCTCCTGTGAGTTCTTAGCTCTATCCTACAAACAGTATTAAGGTCACACAGACCCCTAATCACTCCGAACGAGCTTGGTGAGAACCCCGCTGATTGGCAAATCCCAACACATCTTACAGGAGTGCTGCAGTCTCTTCACACGTACAGCTGCAATTTGGCTTTCTCTGCCGGCGAAGGGAGGGATTTTGTTTGAAGGGTGTGAAGGTTCAGCCATAATGTGAGAGCACAGCAGAAATGTCAAGTGTTGTAAAAGCATGAAGTGACACTTTGATCGTCCTTGTAGGAACACAGGCCGTTGTGGTGCTGCTCAGTGTCATCTCGGCGGCATTGATCAGTTTTTTGAGCCCCGGCAGTGGTGTGGATGACAACGCCGGTTTGTCTGCTCATCAGTCAGCTATCTGGATTCCTCCCACCGGATGGAGTCCAATATTGGGGAAACATAAAGACAAAGAGTAACTTTTTCTTTAGCACTATAATGTGGGTACCGTAGTTCCACAATCAAAAACAATGATTCTGACTCTGATAAGCACTGATGAAATGTACTGTCGAAGTTGCCTGTAAGAGAAAGAGGATTCCTTAAATAGAAAAAAAAAAAAGTGCTACCTCCTCACACCTAGAATTTGCCATTCAAGGTACTGTTACAATTAGATCCCACTCAGCTGCATTGACTTCTCCATTTAGGCCAGCTGGCAAGAAATAATGAGAAAGTGCTGCTGTTGTCTTCACTACAAGAGATGCTCGCAACTATTTTACAACTTCATTCAGACTTCACCATGTGGTGGACTCATAGCTGGCCCATTTGAAATCATCAAGCGAGAATTTTTCCCCGCAGAACTTCTATATTGAGGAAAATCGCAGCACACATTGGCAGTGTGTATCCATCTGTGCGCTTTCTACAATGATATTTTCCATCTACAATAAATTTTAATAGAAAGGACTTAAGATATGGGTTTGTTGTATTTTCAGGTACTGCCAATGCTAATATGTTGATACGATACAATGATACCCTACCATTTTGAATAGCAGTAATGTACATTTGATTTTTAGTAGTATTTGACTCTTTCGTTTGTACTGAACCAACATTTCTGTATGTGGAAAGAGTTCCTTGAATATCGTTTACATACTGTATTTATTTGATGATTCATTTCAGCTTTGTGCGTATTTGCATTATGAGTCAAAGGAACCGTGATTTAAATAGACGGTGCTGTGAGGAGGAAGCGAGATGGCTCATCGTTTTATAGCCAAAATCCTATTTCAACTTCAGGAAAAAAAAACATGTGCTTGAGGCAAATCCTTGATTTGTGGAGCTAGAACATAAGTAGAACTCAATGACCCCATACGATTGAAAATGCCCAAACTGTGGGATAAATAAGTTTGAAATGAAAAATACAAGATAATTTAGCAAAACTGCGTCTGTTATGTGTACGAGTTGTTTAAAGACAAGTTTATTGTTTAACAAGTCATCTGCATGTTTTATTGGTGCAAATAAAAATGCATCAATGGTCTCAATAATTGTCACTTTGAGAATCCTAGCATGTTAGCTTTAGCATTTAGCTCACTGCGACCGTACTTTCACGCTTGTTTAAACATCGACCGCCATTTTACTTAAGAGTCATTTGTTCTGTCCAAATGGAGTGTTTATTGCTAGGCGGAAGCCTTATTGCAAAGATTCACAGCCTCGGGGGTTTCTCTTCGCCTCAACAATTGATAAACGCTCTTTTCCAGTAACAACAACTGATTAGCATGTAGAAAACCTTATGAGGAACCATTTGTTTAGATTAATTGTTCATGAGAATTAGATTTAAGTCAATAAGTTGACCGGCGTCCTTGAGACTCTTTATCTTTGCAACGCTTGTAGGTTGCGTTATTGAGGATGGCCTGTGCTTGATGTATGAACTGAGGGAAGTCGCTGGCTCGTCCCTTCGACTCGACTGCCGCTGTCTCCTCCACTCGTTAAGCCTCACAGTGATTTTTAAGCAGCAGTCTTACCCTAGATCTATATAACATACACTCCACGCTTGTTTTTGTTTCTACTAAAACTCAGCCATCTGCGCATCCTTTTGCCAATCTTGAATTTAATGTGAGCAAGGGATTTTGTCATAAAATCATTCGGCGGTTCAATAAAGTCTGACTGCCAAGGAGAGGCCCGCCTGCTTTTCTGCCTTCTAAGCAATAACGTTGGGATTATTGAACAACCCTTGAAGAAGCTCAAGTTCAACAACCGGGGGTGGAGGGTGGGGGTGGGGGGGGGGCTGTCAGATGTGTGGGCTTGGTGGAAGTGATAAAGCGATGACGGGCCTCAAGGTGCCGAACACGGTGCCAGGGAGAAAGAACACAGAGTTCCCAAAAATGGCCTCCAGACATCAAGAAGCAGCAGCAAAATACGCACATGGATGAGCTATGAGACAGAAATGCTTGTTTTCTCGTAATAAGTGTTAACAATAAAGAAAATCCCCTCTATGTTTTTTGATAAATGGTACTTTTTGCTTGCACCAAAGCAATTATCTGCTTCTTGATTCCGCCATGTCTTGTTTTTCTAAGCATTTGAGTTACACTACCAGTAGCAAACAACGCTTTTCGTCTTAAAGGGGCTTTATACGATATTTGACGCCGTGAGCACCAGCATTCCAGACCACTAGCTTTAAGTTTTCATTTTAGCTTCAGCCTTAGCAGCTGGTAGGACTCTCCATGCCAAACAATTGTTGACTCTACCGGTACCTGATTGGCTTGGGGTCCTTCGTCCGTAGATGACTTAATTCATTATGATTGGCTATATGCCAATGAATAGTAGATTGGTTTTCACCAGATTGGTTAGCGTTCAAAAATTCGGAAGTAGGCGAAGGACCTGAAGCTAACTCTTACCTAAACTTTATTCAATTAGTTGGCTTATCTGTAAAAGATTTTTTTTGATAAGTAACAGATGTGATCAATATGTGTTTCCTCTCTGTGTACAGTACATCTATGTGGGTGTGGGACATCAAAAAATAAAAGTAGAAACTTGCAAGACCTGACTGATTTTGTTAAAATGACTAAGAATATTATACATATATCAAATCTGATGTACACACGGTCATGGCTCGATGCTTCATAAAATGCTCATGATCTTTTCACTTGTCCTTTGTAGAAATCATGCATATTAATACATCGCTTTTGTTAAGATTTAATAATGTCGAGAAAACGGTGGCTCTCAACATTGTAAAAGGTCACAAGACATGAAGCAGCTCTCGAGATCGCGTGTGGCGTCACGTCAAGGACACAGAGCCGATCTAGCATATGGGGCCAATCTGGAATCCACACCGGCAGCCACCAAAACAAAGAAGAAAGCTAAAAAATCAGAGGTCAGTATGCCAGTATGCCTGAATTCAAAATATGCAACCTAAAGCTACTGAACAAAATGTATTTCTAATAATAAAATGGTTGTAAACTACAATGGAATGCAAAATCATGAAATTCATATTCATCATAGAGGCACTGTGTCTGAACTTTAACTTTAAGGCTTTCTAGCAGCTGTTAGCGAATGTCAAAGCTGCTGGAAATGTCACTTTTCCAGGGCGATTTCCTCCCTGTGATGTCGTCTTTCACACCTGTCCCACCGCCTCCCGTCTTGTGTCATCTAACTTCATGTCAGGCTTTTTTTTTTTTCCCCCAAAAAAAATCCACTTTGGTGCAAAAGTGGAATGAGGGAATCCACTGAAATGTTGGAGCACTTGTCATAATGTGTCACACTCACAGTGGAGACGTTTCTGCGAATCTGTCTAACAACAGGGACTTGATGTTTGACAGGAGATCAGCGTGGATTTGTTCATTGCGGCTCCACCGATAAACAAAACATTACAGGATTAATCCAAATGTTAATCCAGCTCAGACAGAAGAGCTCAATATTGTTCATCTATTGATTACATTTTGACCAAAACGTCGCGCCAGATTGTGCATGAGGAGGGTCAAGAGGGTTCAAAAGCAGTTAATATACAATCCCAAACAACACATATATTTTTATTACTACTTCATAATCATCCGTAGACCAGGATGAAATACGTAATGTCTGTAAAGTAACACAAACACTTACACAATGTTCATTCAAACGAGGTAAGTGACCCTGGCAGATCAATGTTTAGGGGCCAGCTAGGTCATCTATCCGTTATGGGTCATCGTGGGATGTGGACGTGTACGTTATTTATCCACGCAGATGCAATTTGAGCCAGTGTGGCGATTCGTTACGATGGCTAAAAATCCAATATATGGAGATAGATGAATCAAATGTTCACACCATGTTATGACAGCATATTCAATTCAAATAAGTTCCAATGTGCTGAAAAATAATGTAAGCTTACTTTATGGTTACTTAGATACACCCCCCCAAGAGGTAGATTGAGTGACTGGCCGCCCATTGTGGCTTCACACAGTGACACTCAGTGAGCTCCACTTCTTATATTGCTTCTTCAAGATTTATCACAAAGGCTAAATCGATCCTGCTGCACTTAAGGCCGGGGGATTCAACAAACTAGCGGGGGGGCTGAAACTTGCTTGACACGGTACGAGGCAGCCATGGACAACAAATACTGTCAGAGGCACTTTAAGCAAGAGAGGCAACATTCGTCAATTGTCAGTAAAGCATTTGATGGACAGTTTACTAAAGAGTTAACATGACTTTCCCTACACGTCTCAGTTTCCAAACTCACTCATGTTAATAGTCACCCACATACACACACACACACACACACTAATACGACTAATTCACTAGCACAGATTTCCAGAGGGACGATTGAGGTCATCGTGACCTCATGGTCCATCTTGAGGATGTAAGCGATATGCACAGATGATAATGTCAACATGTAATAGTGGTTACATTACACACACCCTCAATCAATCACTTGATACTAAAAAGAAAGGGAATAGATTCTTACGGTGGTGGCGTATTCGATGTCCCTCCATATGTTTGTCTCCCGTGAGAGGTCTGATGTTTCAAACAAGTTGTCCAGCACCACCTCCCCGATCATGTCATGTCGCGAAAACCGGTCAAAATCAAACACGCTCATGTGGAGTTTCCGGACCGGCAGCTCGTCATAAGGCACTGGAAACTGGAAGCTCTCGCTGAATATGGGGTTGAGCGTCTTCCGGTGGACGCGTGTCTGGAACTTCTTGCGGTCGGGCAGCAGGTAGACCTTCACGTAAGGGTCAGACGTGCCGCACAAGTCCTTGGCAGGAAGGTCTACCGCCTTGATGATGTTGACGAGCAGGGCCTCGTTTTCATAGTCGTACTTCAGAGAGAAGTTTATTCTACCACAGTCTTTCTTGCTGCCGGTCTTGGACGAGTCCTCAGATTCGAGGGCCTTCTGCTGGTAGAGCTCCGGCTGGATGCGGCCGATGCTGGTGGGCTTCTCGTCTTTGTCCACAACGTAGTCGTTTCCCAGGTCGAGGCTGCCCACCTGCATCTGTCGCGGCAGGTGTCGTTTGAATGAGTTATGCCTGCGGGGACAGAAGAGGCAGGGAGACAGAAGGGGGAATGACGTGACTGTGTTTAGAAGAGGGTGGGCAGCAAGATGGTGTAAACTAGTGAATGTGCCATGTCCTGCGTTCTGTTTTAAATCAGACAAAGACGCGACAAATTGATTAGTAACCAGTGTTGTAGTTCTCAAGATCGGTCTTGGTCTCAGGACCAGTCTCGTCTCAGAATCAAAGGCATTTTTACTCGGTCTTGTCTGACTTGTCTTGACTGAGGATTTTTAAACAAGAGAGAGAAATATAACAGAGAAAAGGAGAATGCAGCTGCTGCTTTTCCTTTCTTTGATATATACAGTCTTGATCTTGTCTCAGTCTCGACCTCCAAATGTCTTGGTCGTGTCTCAGTCTCGATACTCTCTAGTCTTGATAATGTCTTGACCTCGGTTTTGACTACAACACTAGTAAGAGCTTTATGCAAACATGCGGGAAAGTACAAGTAAAAGCATTCAGCATTTTGAAAAACTGACTTCCACTCACTATTTTCCCACTATAGCTACAAGCACATCTGACAAAATGTGCACCTGCTGCTGTCTTTGGGCTCGCACTGGCACCGTTGATGGAGCAGTGGAGTCTGGGCCAAGTAAGGACCCATTAAACATTAGGGTAGATGTGGGCGGACTGCTCTCCGAAGATAACACGGCCCTTGGCAGAGGTACGCACTCTACAGAGTGGCCTTCTACTTAATTATTAATCAATTCAACATGCTCAGTTGGGCAAACAATAAGTGCCACCAGATACACTGCAAAAAGACAGAAGCATCGGTCAGATGGAGCGTCCAACAAAGCCTGCTGACTTCCTGCGCCACGGCAGAAAATGAGTTTTTGCTCCAAAGACAATTTCTTTTAAGAAGGGGGTACCTGCGAGATAAGCAGCGTGGAGCGCTGATTAAAACTCGGAAGCATGTGTAGCTTTAATTTAGAAGAAGCCATCACATATAATTAGCTTTGCCAATGAGCTGCACAGATGCCTTTTAGGCAGAGCAACACAATCTACAGAATTCATTAGAATTTAGTAGATACCAAATTACAGAACATTTCTAACCTCATTAGTGATGCATTAAGGACGAGTACCCTTTTAAAATGCCTCATGTGTGGCGGCGAGGCTTTCTCTGGCTTTATTTTTTTTCTTGATGTCGGATTATCAGAGCTGTTGTTGAATCGCACATTCTGCAGGAGTGCACGCGTGTTTGCCAGCGTGCACACATGAATCACGCTGTTTTATATCAGCGCCTCGACACACACGTGTTCAAGTATGACTAACCGGGTGGAGGAAGTCGGCTCGGTGGTTTGCCTCTGCATGCGTTGCGTGCGGCGCAGGAAATGCTCCCTCATGGAGAGCTGCACATCAGTGGGGATGTCGGGCGATGTATGGCTTATCTTCACCGCCGCCTCCAGGAAACCCATCGAGCCCATGGGGTCCTTCACTTTCTCCGTCGCCATGGTGACCGGCGGCTGCTGGGGACTGGGTGGCGGCTGGAGCGGGCAGTGCTCGGGGCCACGGGCTGCGGTGAGGCACGGGCCGGGGAAGTGGGCCTTGTTCCGCCAAGGCACCCAGCACAGCTTCCAGGAGACGAACGTCAGAAGGCCCAGCAGAGCCAGGCCGCAGACCACAAACACACCGAGCAGGAGGCCAAAAGTAGCGTCTGGTGGCGAGCCGCAGGGACCAGAAGCAGAAGATCACACAATATGGACAAACAGATGGCGGTTACCAGGGTGAGAGAGGACAGAGAGAGAGACGGTCTATTAGGACAAGCTTTTTCAAATGGTCCGGTGCAAAAACAGCATTGTTTTTTTTTCATGTAAGACAAAAGGGGGCGAGCTGACTATGGGAGATGAGCCTCATAAATATTAAAGCAGCCCCCATTAGTCCACCAGTTCAGCCAGGGGTGTGAGGGGGCATTTTAATGTAAACAGAATTGAAGCGCAGTATGCAATCACACAGACATACACTATTTTACTCTAACACCGGAGTCACAGTGGCGAGAAAAATGACAAATTATAATAGCAAATACAATCCTTTAGAATTAACAAAACAAAAAGAGTGAGGGTAATAGGGCCGAGGTATCAGAAGCTTTCCTGAGGGATTATTACTGTCAAACAGATAAAAGCAGCTGGCCACAGTTACACTCATTTATTTTCCACTTTGGAAAACGCTTCCTGGTGAGAAAAGAAAAAAAACGAAGCCTCACACAAAGACCCGGAGACATGCGAGAACGCTGACAAGCAGGATTCATAAGGACGGGAAAAAAAGAAAAAACAAGCTGTATCTGTAGCACCGCCTGTGGTACACCAGCCAGAGTCAATCCATTCTTGATTTAGAGTAATTATATTTCAGCGGTTCATATGTGGTGTGGTTTCTACACTGCGCGGACGGGAGTGAATCCACTTCTATAGGTTTTGTGGGAGTGCTCCTTTCAGCACGCTTTGATTACTCAGGTTATCTACAATGACTTGTGCCGAGGAGGAGCAGAGCGGCTGGTTTTCTGAGGATATCAGAGTCTCCACTAACACTATGAAGCTGCTTCAAGGCACATTGAATTAACTTTTTTTTCCCTCCCCCAACATTTACCTGGCTCAGGCTTTTCTCAGTGAAGAAAAATGTGAGAATGAGCCGGAGCTGAAACCCACAGGCAGTTTTGGGTCTATTCAAGGCACACTGAGGATCAAATAGCCTCAGAGAGATATACTTCCCCTCCGGATTAAATCTAAATCTGTAAACTTCATACTATAGACATGTTTGATGAGAATGTAACATGTTTAAAAAAAAGTTCCTTTGACAACATGATTTTGAGCAGATACGTTCGTGTTTGAAGCCAAAACTACATCTGATCTTTTGTAAGAGAGCATCAGGTTTCTGAAACTTTAGGTCTTTCTTTGATCTGCCACACAAATGAAAGTTGTTAGGGTCCCTTGTTTGTTGCTGCTAAGCAAAGTAAAATTGATTTTTACGTGTTTTTCTGCGTGAAACATTATGAACTTATTGCTGCAAAAAAAAACTTCAAGAGCATAAAAGTCAACTAAAGCAGTAATTATATAGTTATTACATGGTAGCAAAGTAAGAAGCAAAGTAAGAATTAAGTAGCCAAGTAAAATTGATTTTTATGTCTTTTACTGTGTAAACCATTGTGAACTTATTGCTTATTGCTGCAAAACAAGATCTTGAGAGGGTAAAAGTCAACTACAACAGTAATTATATAATTATTACATAGTAGCTATAAGTCTATAAGTAATCATAAATCAGTGCTAGCTTTTCACTTTACACATCCAAAACCTCAATCTAGTGAATCCATAATTCGTTTTTCTGTTCCTGTGTGAAATATTTACTCTGTTGTTAGCAGGTTTTTATTTGGGACTATATTTCAGAACAACACAAGAACTGACCCGTTAGTCCTCGCGTAGCTCAAGAGAGATGTGAATAACTCCCTGCAGGTTCATCGCCTTATTATGTAATCTGCATTTATATTGATTAAACTGTGATGATTGCTGCTGTAGTCCAAGTACGAGCCGCGTTCTCACCTCTTTTCATTAAACGTCTGATACCATGGGGTCAACAGGTGTCACTGCTGTTACCATGGTGACCGGGCTCTCGGTTTCTGAATTAGCCTTTAAGACGGGTGGCTTTTTGGGGCTGGAAATAGCTCTCCCCCTGCTCATTTATCAATGGCGTCTCACATTAGACTGATCTCAAAGGAGGATGAAGACCGGCCGGACGCGACACATCCATCCTGATGCCTCTGGGAAAACGTAGGTATTCAACAGCAAAAGTTTTTAAAATATCCCACAGCGATGAGTAGAAAATGCTGCATTAATGTCTTAACTGCTCATTTGATGACCCGCGGGCTGTTGTTGGAAATTCAGACTAAATTGAGCGCCCAATTTCAGCTTAACCAGGCGGTGCACAGGCTTTCAAGTCTGGAGGATTTATGCCTGAGGATTTTACCCGACTGTTGGCGCCGCCTGGACACTCCATGTCATCTGAAATTTCACACGGCTCTTCGCAAAGCGTTGTCTCGACTGGACTGTCGCTCACACGGTCTTCATCCTCGGTCGCGGCAAATTGAAGCTGACCCACCGCTGTGCCCCTGCTGACAATCTCTAAAATACATTGACGGATCCAAACTTTCTATTGAAGCGGTGATGGAATTTGCACGGCGTCGGCGGCGCTGCCTTTTCAAAGTGAAGCATCCACTTGGAACTCTTAACACCACTAATGAGCATGTGTGTGTGTGGTGTGTGTGTGTGTGGCAGACATGATGAGCTGGACCTTTTGTTCACATCACAGCTGCAAACTTTTACACTTTTCCGTGACACATAGCTGATGAGAAAATTAAGCACTTCTTAACTTCTTCCGATGGTTCTATGATAAGAACAGCGGTGTGTGTGTGTGTGTGTGCATGTGCGTATGCATGTGTGTGGAGAAGGTTAATGACAGAAGCGCCGAGCCACCGTGCCTACATGCTCTTGACGGATGATGAACAGAACTTTCAGTATGATGGCGGCAAATATAGAAAGATGAAACGCTTTGGATTCCTCGCCCACCTGTTACCTTTTAGCGCTGAAAAAGAAGAAGCGGGGAGCTAATGGTGCCGTGGAAGTGAGACACTGACAGGCGTGACTGTGAGAGAGATAGAAGGTGGCAAAAAGAAGAAGAAAAAAAAAGAAAAGTCTTCCTCCTCTCCAGACAGATGGGTAATGGAGCAGAGCTGTGTGAACATATTATTCCCCCTGGACGGACCCTCCCCCGACAGCATGGGACGAGACTGACCTCAGGGTTTATCGCGTCTATTAATGATCACACCCACGCCACGGAGGAGCGCACTATCGCTGTTCCGCACTCAATCAAGGGGGTCTTTTCGGGGGGCCTCTCCCGCTGAAAACACCTCCCCGCAATCAATACTTAAGAGGGACGATCAATTTAGCCACAGGGCTCCCTCGGGTGGGTGCAAGGGCGGGTGCAGAGGGCAAGGAAGCGAAGTGGCGCGGCGCGGAATTAATTTTAAGGAGGGGTCAGAGGGGCACCGGTGTTGAGTGACTTTGCACAAACTGCTCTGAACTCTTTGGAGGATGTTGGCGCTCGGAGCTGAATCACATCCAGGAAGCGGCGTCTCGGCTCTGCGTGCGTCAGAGTGATCTTTTCCGATTGTAACGTTGGGCGGTTACGCTCCTCGACAAAAGCAAAGCCTCGCCGGATGCTATCAGATGATTCCCGCAGTGTGCAAATTTAATTAAGGTTTGTTTTGAAGTGAAGTCAAAGAGTGAAGCCTTAGGGAGCTTTTTTCTTTCCCCCCCATCTCCTTCTTTTTATCAAATGCTTTCAATTCTCTCTCGGTTTCTATAGTAACCTCTTCGTTAGATGGAAGACACTGTGTACTTTTGTGAATCAATGCCTTTTTTACAGGCCCCGCCCACTAATGGTACTAATTAAGTAATTTTGACTACACCCGTTCTTGATTGTGATCCAGGGTATGTCAAAATCATCACCTTTTTTTTCTTTCTTTGTACGTTATTTTCTCTCTTGCAAGATTAATTTTGTGTTCGATGGCCGCCAACGCGCCAAATCTGAAATAACAGAATATTCCACATGATTGTAGGTGCAAGTAAGGCTGTCATGATATCAGATTTTCACTTCATGATTATCGTGGGCAAACAATGTCACGATAACGATATTAGCAAGATATTAACAAAAA
>CAESWR010000400.1:158421-169317 GCA_903171835.1 Mullus surmuletus
GCCAAATCTAAGATAACAGAATATTCCACATGATTGTAGGTGCAAGTAGGGCTGTCACGATATCAGATTTTCACTTCATGATTATCGTGGGCAAACAATGTCACGATAACGATATTAGCAAGATATTAACAAAAATCTCAATAGTGATGGTAAAATCAATTAAATTGATCTGTAACTTTATTTATGATTTTCATATATTTCGGCAGATTAAGTATAATCAAAATACCTGTCTAAGGTGGTATAAAGACAATATGAAAACAGTTACTGTACAACTGCATATAAAAAGTAGGATGTTTTCAAGTGGCACTGGATCATTTAAACAATATAATCATATCTTTAACACAATATTGAAGTTTTTTTTTTTATATCACGATTATCGTCAATACAACTGGAAGACATTGGATACAACCACATTTATTGTTTATTTTACTCTAATACTTTAAACTGTGATAGATGTGTTGACTGACACGATAAACCAGCAACAATATCTTATTAGAAATTTTCCAAATGTTTTCATTGACTTTGATTGTATAGTTTATTTTCTCCTCTATTGATTAAAAGGATTTTCATTCTATGCTTATATATAAGCATTATGTGAGTGTAGATTTAATAAGTTCCCCTTATACATTATTTTCCATTCACAGGTTTGCTTTTATTTTGCTCATATTGCTTTCATGGATCTAAGGAAATTCCAGTGAGTTTTAATGTAATCTCAGCCCAAATACTACGTGCAAGAATTCATGTGCCGCTGTTAATAGTCAGTTTCCCAAGAACCTGAAATTGCTCCATACAAAAAGGCGATGACATTTCATGTAATCGGAAATGTATGGCAACTTTGTACAAGCGATTGCAGCACAAAATGGGCTTCTAAGTTTCCCCCACAATCTCCTTAAATTGTAACTGTTTCCTGAACACTTGTCTCATATGCAGGAGGAGGATGTCACTATCCGCGCTTGCTGTCGTCTCTCCCTAAGAGGGGAAATAATGCGCTCTAATCTTGATGTGGGTACCTCAGCCATTTTTGGATTTCTGTGTCCCATGGTGTCTTTTTTCAGAGCTATCAGAAAATCCCATAATCCCCCAGATCCTCAAATCCGAAAGCTCCACCACATGCAAAAAGGACTTTAGGCCTCTGCAGATCTGCTGGAGGTGTGAGGAATTCGAGGCTACAGAAGAAGAAAAAAAGAAAACACTTCCAGAGAACATCAAAGAGGCGAGAGACTTTTGACAAATTATTTGAATTAGATACAGCCATTATCCCTTATTATGACATTGTTGCCCATTATCTCTCTTCAATTATGGCCATCTTTGGAAGGTTTTTATGACCATTCTAAGCACTTAGAATTTTGAGGGCGGTTTCTTCTGGCTTTCTCATTGTATTGTTTCATTACAGAGCCGCATTGGCCGAAGCGATAACAGAGGACATAACCTTTAAAGACATAATAGATGGTGTCTTCCAGTATAGGAACTTGGTGACCTTTAGTGGGGGGGGGCTTGCTGGATACAACAGTTGAGAGAAAGGATTTGTGAGGGATCGTCTCAGTGCAGTGCACCACCATTGGTTGGGTTTTCCAGCCAAAACAGTGTTGAGTAGAAATATGTTGACATGTCTTCGAGTTGGCTGTGCGTCAAAGTGAAAACTTGTAATTTAAAGGGGTGAATATAGGTAAAATAACAAACCACTCAAATGGAATCTTCCATTCATTTGCTATTAATGTGAAGGCATTTCACACATGTAAGAAGGAAAGCGTGTGAGTTCGATTATCAGCAGAGATGTTAATAAGGATGTTAACACCTTGTGTAGTTTGTAGGCAGAACATGACTATTTTGTCAAAAAGCACTTCCTGGAAACCCTGTGATCAATCCTCCCTCCACAATGACGTTACCAAATCATCGAGCACAAAACATGCAATTCCTCCTCCGAAGCTGCTCCAAGTGTGAAATGATCTCAGTCGTTATCTAATTTGAGCACCTCGTTCTGATCCCCAACAACATCTGTCGCCTCCTCGCCTAATCTGAATTCCGGCGAGGAGCCGCAGCCAGCAGCGGTAATAACACGGATTCCAACAACACAGATTTAGAGCTGGGGGGTAAGTGGCAAATGATCTGTGTCCTTCACCATCAACACGAGATGGAGCCCTCTCCATCAAAACCAGAGCTCCTGATCGTTACATGCAAGCAGTTAAATCTGCAGTCGTTTCGCCAGTGGTGATTTGATGGAGCTGTTCTGGACGAAGAGAGAAATGTCCTCAAGGAAAGAAAACGCAGTACGGTGGACTTCAATAAGGAGGACTTTATTTTCTATACACTGTTTTTACAATTCCCAATGGAACATCTTGCAGTCATCTCAAAATGTCTGCAATTCTGAAGAATTTTTGGATTGTTGTGCTCTGGCTGTCCCCTTAACGTTGTTATCTTTGTTCAAATCCTAAAGGTCTCCATCCCACATACCCTGAGGAAGGTCATGAGGGGGTCATTCACACTCGTGTTCACACCTTCACGCGATTTAGACTCTCCAATTAACTCACACAGGCATGGGGAGAACCTTGGAACGGCACACGGAGAAGCCCTTAGCTGGTGCCAGAACTTTCTGGGCTTTGAGGAAGCAGTTGTCACCACGTTGCTGCTGAATGGAGGAAAAATGTAGCATGTGAAGTTTTCTGAAGAGCTCATATACATGCAGAGAGCTATCAGCAACTCTGGTGGCTTCACTGTTTCGGTTGACTCCCACAGCTCTCGTGTTGTTAGCCACACCGGATGCTTGGGCTCAGAAGAGAAGACAATTTCAAAGGAGCCTCTCAGCACCAATCAAACGGTAGCAACCGGCTAGCATAGCATTCTGTAGCAACTCATGACCCTATTGCTCGCTAATGGGTAGAAATTCCATATGATTGTTAATGATGATGTCAAAGAGGTCAGAGGTGTAATCAACCTAAATTAAGGTGACCATATTTCTGAAATGAAATTCGGGGACCTTTCCAGCTTGGTGATAAAAATGAATTAAATGTTATTAAGATGAAATGAAAAAATAGGGACAGTTACGGACCGTAAATGTGACAAGCGTGCTCTGCGCCTCTTCTCCTTCTCTAAAGGCGGTGCATGACCGGCAACCTAATAACTGTTCTCATAGTCTGTACGCAACAAGCTTCCTCACACTTTCTGCTTCCTACCCAGCTACCGTAACAAGTGTTAAGTGCAAAAGCCGTTGTTCTAGTCAACACACAATATTCTTTTCTCAATCATAAAACACTTACATTTTTAGGGGACAGCATTAACCGGGGACAGGTCATCCAACGTCTTAACCTAAATCTAAATCCACGTTGTACCCGTAGACCAAACAATAACACCTCTAATTAGTGCATAGCTTTATTTCACAATATCCAACCCTATAGCTGTGACTTTTTACACAACGTTACGATGAATGTCATACTGTCAACAGCCGCATTAGATCAGAAAGCGCTTCCTGTCCGACCGGCCGCATGTGTTGAGTTTTTGCGCGATAAGCCTGCCAGATACGTTCGCACAATCTCAGAGATCTGTCAACTTTAATGCATTTTCTTGACACCCTGAAAAGGCCTCCTGTAAGATCGTATTGTCGCTATCTGTCTACGTAATGACTTAGAGTTTGCTAATGGACTTGAGAGGGTTCATATGTGCTAGCACACACACACGCACACACACTCAATAATCCACCCAGGAGAGACTCTCAGAAGGCTGTTATCTCCTCCACAAGTGTGAAGTTAATCAAAGTGCAGTCTCTTCTCTCCTCTGCATCTTCTAATCCTCTGCACGGTTGGAGAGCTGTTGCCATCTAATCTGGGAAAGTTACAAAATTTTATTCATTACAGTAGACTGTGCCTTTTTCCACTTTGAGCATGTTCTCCTCAGTGGCGGATGTCATGTGATTGGTGATTTGCAGCCACACCGGCGCCACAGTGGGAGCCTCCCAGCAGGCTGTGGGCCGTGGAGCCGTGGCCAGTTTGAGCATCTGCTGGTATCAGACAATTAACCTGCTTGTTGACCAGGAGCCCCTATCTCTGTCGCACAGCTTCCTGCCCGCGCCAGGTTGCCTTTACTCGTGGGAGGCTTTTGCAGAGAACAAATATTGAAATAGATTGCAGCGACGATGCCGGGCCAATATCTCTTGTGTTTAAGGAAAAAATAAACATTCATAAATAGATATAGGAAGAGGATTTGGAGCGGTCGATTCAGCAATTACGGAGCAGTAGTTTTTTCTCGCTTGAAAAATCATTCCATTAATAGGCCATTTTCTGGAAGATAAATTAGCACCAACGGAAATAATTGATCTTATGCCAGATTAGATTGATGTCTTTTAACATGCATTAACTGCATTCTTTCGCTAGATGTTTGCAACTAAAGCACAGTCCATATCATCAAAAAAGGCTTTCATCTAAACAAGCATATCAACATTTTATCTTCATTTTAGCTGTTCATCCATAAACATAACTAATCAAGAAAAGAAATTGTATTTTTCATGTGGAAGCTAAAGTCCTCCATTCTGCTTGCAAGACGCAATTTCTATGAACTTTAAAATGTATTTCAGGCTTCACCAAGCAAGACTTTAATGCTGTGGCTCTGTAGGGTTTTCCTGTTTACCCAAATTGAAAAAATAAAAAAGAAGGATCTGACTCTGGGGAAATCTTCATCTCTATCCGCAATCCAGGAAGTAAAAGAAAAAAAACGCATATTCATGAGAACTCTTCTTAACAGTATACAGAAGCGTACGGAGACATTTTGTCATACTGCATAAATCACTGCGTGGAAAGTAAATATTGTAAAAGTGCAGCCTGAAACCACGTCTTGTCATTAACACAGGAATTAATAAGATACCATAGGAGCTATACATCACATTTAATCTTCTCGCAGAGACAGCAACGTACCAATACGTTTTACAGATGTCTCTATATAAAAAGCAAAGTGTGGTTCAGGGGAGATTATAAGAGTTAATTCATAATGCTGCAAAATCAGGGGACAAGGTGGATGTTTAATAAGCAGCAGCGAGCAACTCCAGCGGTCGCTATAGAGAAAGTCAAACCATGTTGAGGTGTGTGAGGAAATGCGTCTACTTCTTACTGGATTATAACCGCAAATCAACATTTTTCTGATTACTTTTGCTGTTTTGTTTTGGTTCCATCAGGTCAAAGCATATACGGTTATTCTTTATTATATATGTATTCTATATCATAAAGCTCCATTCTTCAGTCACACTGCCTGCCTTTTATGTAATCCTGCCTGGACTTTTTTTCTCCAATCCATTTTCTATCTCTTAGTTATTTTCTGTTTCATTTTGAAGTTATTCCCCTTTGTTGCCAGAACTGTTTCACTTACTGATCACCTACTAGATTAGTTTAATGACTTCCTCATTATCTTACTCCCTACTGTTTCCCTCCCTCATGCCTGGACTATCTTTTCTCCATCATTGATAGATTTTGACTTCACGAAGAGACTGGTTCTGGTATCATCTTTGTGGACATAAATATTTGAACTGTCCTGTTTGTCTCAAAGGTCTGTATTTGTGTCCCTGACAGCAATCATCTTGAATGTTGACATTGGGATAAGTCATATTTACAGATACCAGAGGAAAACTTCCCCCAGCTATTCAACTTAAAAGACATTTTGGCCACCATCCATCGAGCACTCACATTCATAGTGATGACAGACAGACAGACAGACATCTATTGTCATCGTGTGCGTTACCAGCCGACCTTGAGTCTCTTCAACGTTGCCCTCTCTCTATTCAGCCGCAGCCTCGGGGCCCTTTGGTAGAAACTGTCCTCCCCAAGAAAAGCGACCCGTAATTATAACAAAGGGGGGGAACTGGAGCAGAAACTTCCACCAAAGTGAGGATGCCGCCAGTATCTGGATCAGGAGGCAACAGGATGGCCAAAAACAGCAACAAAGTCACAACAGAGAGGCAGCTCGGGTACAGGGGAGGGCAACAGGGCAGCTCATACTCAACTGCAGTGATTTGAACCTTTTCGGGTCAAATGCAAATTGACTCAGAATCATTCTGAATCTCAATCCTGTTTTTTTTTCTTTTCTTAAATCCGCCATCATTTTGAACGCGTCATGCATCTGACATGGCATTCCCAGGCAGCTTTGATACCACGCCGTCCCCATTCATCCGACATGTAGTACATTACCACCTCCACGCTCCTGTCCTGGACTCACCCTGTCAGTCGCTGATTGATGTACATTGCCCAGAGATCTATAAATACAAGCATTGAGTGGAATGATTTGCTCATTTAAAATATGTGGGGAATAAAGCAACTGCAGTTTGAATCCATGGGAGAGGGAACTGATGAGCCTGGCGGAGCAGGTGGGCCGCACGGTGCTATCAAATAATAAAGGCTCGCAATTTACAACATAACAAGGAGGGGAGAACCTTTATCGATTTGGCCGATGCTTCCTTGCTGCGTGGCACTATATGGATGTTTTAATTTCCAGGGGTATCACAATAAAACTAGCAGGCTGCAATCTGGCCCCTGTAAAAATAGCTTAAGCTCATTTTCAGTCTCAGTAATTTTCATCACCGGGGATTTTAAATGGATGTGCTACATCCATTACAGAGAGGAGTCATAAGCGCCTGCCATTGCACGACGAAAGCTTTGCCTCACTCCAAACGCTCCATTGCCCTGAAATATTGCGCTGTTAATCATGATGAATAAATACGACTACCGGCAGGCCTGTCGTGTGCACAGAGAGCGCATGAGTGATGTGGACAGAGTGGGAAGACGCTCGCGCTTCTTAACGTCTCTGATTAGGTTTCCGAGAAAAAAATATGTGGGAGAAACAAGGTGATATGTTGTGACACCTTCTCAAAGCCTATTAAAGTGATTGTTTACCCGGGGCTACAGACAAAATATTTATTCTTTCTTTTTTCAGTCAGGTGATGAATATGTCTACATTATGTAACATTAATATGAAATGTTGTTATGAAAGCCATATTAATGTGCTGTTTGGCAGAAATATGCTGCAATATTTGTATGTTCTCCTATGAGGTTATGATCAACAGCTGGTTAGCCTAGCTTAGCACAAAAATTCACCAGAGACTTTATGTCAATGTGAGAGACAAAATACAGGCGTGGTCAGTGATTAAGTTTAAGTGCGTGTGTATAAAGGAGTGAAGGTGTAAAGAACTCCCTTTAACAAAAGAAACCATGGGGCAGAGTTCAGTGTGGGGGGACATTTTCCTAAGAGGTTGTTTCAATAGATACACAATCATGAAAATCAGGGTGTCCACATCCAATACTGATATCGGATATAGGATGTTGGTCCGATATCAGCAAAAAAAAAAAAAAGAGTATCAGATTATATCGTCCTGCATCTAAAATTTCCGATATACAGTAACTCACTCCGATACAAGCAGTCCCATTCCAGAATCCGCGCCAGCACCTCTATGTAGAATATTCTAAAATGTAGTGGTAAATGGTCTGTATATATGTAGCGCTTTTCTGTACCTGAAACTGTACCCAAAGCGCTTTACATAGTACATGGCATTCACACACTGATGGGGGAAGCTGCCATGCAAGGCGCTAACCTGCTCATCAGGAGCAGTTAGGGGTTCAGTGTCTTGCTCAAGGATACCTCTACGTGAACCCTCCAGGTCATGGATCGAACCAGTAACCCTCCGGGTACAAAATGGCCACTCTACCCAATGAGCCATGCCTCGCCCATTTAAGGTTAAAATGTAATGTGTGTGTATTTTTAAATCACAAGCTGTGACAAAAGACAAATTTCTGTTTGTACCCGGAACAGACAATAAAGTTATCTATCTATCTATCGAAGTCACCCATTGGTTAATAATAAAATAGTCCGTTTTTCTCATACCTTCTGTTGCTGACTATTGCTCTCTGTTTGAGTAATATCACTTGATCAAGCCTTTTCTAACATTCCATACTACAAAATAATAAATAAAAGTATGTATGATTCATGCTGATATCGGATCGGATCTATATCGGCCAATACTCAACGCTGCAATATCAGTATGGCATCAAAAGTGAAAATGTTGTATCGAGACACCCCTAAATGGAAGCATTGAACAATGGCGGGAAAAAAACCTCATTAAGTCGAAGAATGGCGACAACGACAGAAATGTCACGTTTGACAAACTATCTTGCTCAAAAATAATCCCAACTTGTTGCAGACGTTAAACTCACAAACGAGTCCCCTTGACACACTCTGGACAAGTTAATTTGTCTTGTATTAAACAGTCTCATACATCCAAAACTGAAACTCATGCAGTTCCATTAGCATTAGAGTTTAGCTAGCATCACTCTCCTCAAAGAGTGAAAAACTGCCACCGCATCAGATTTCTTTGTGGGAGCAGGACCTGACCTTTAGCCTTGGGGCTCTGAACGATGGCGGCAAATGACAAGTCAGCATGAAGAAATGATGCATCCATCAATGTGACCCTGTTGAATCAGCCCGGGCTTGACATTCTGGACCCATGTGCTGCGACGCCGTTAGCCTCATGATGCATTATCGCTCAGCTGATAAGAAAAATGGCGCGCGCCCAGTGTTTTATCATGCAGGGAGCCTTATCTCTTTAAAAGCAACCTCAGCGCTGTAGTTTACCTGCAAAAATTTAGCAGCTCGTTCTTTCCCTTAATCCCACAGATTTCCATGAATCACTATTGATCGCAAATCAGATGCTATGAATAACACATGTGGGAGAGGGATGAAGTATGATATTGTATTTTAAAAGTCCCACAGTTTTCCGCTGCAGCTGCTTTATAGCTTCACTTCATCAAAAGACTTGAAAGTGCTCCTGTGTTTTGTTCTGACCTCCAACGCAGAAACTGTCCTTATCGACTTTTTGGGTTTGAAAAATCCTAAATTTATGTTCGCGTGTTTACAGGACAGAAAATAGAGTGAAAGAGGGCCCTAAGGGTGTTTTGGTATATTATCTTTGCTGCTGGTGTTTAGGGAAGAGACACAAGAGTTCAACAACAACAACAACAGCAACAGCAGCACCAGGTCGTGACTGGAGGCTTCAGGGCTGAGAAACGTGTGTTTCAATCAGACAAGATGGCTCAGCCTTAATTGAATAAAGGCTTTTAAGCTCGCCGCCACTTATGAGCGGCGCTGTTTTTTTGTTTTAATATTAGATGGAGTGTGTGTGTATGGAACAATTCTCCAAATACTTTTGAGAAGAAGTGTAACCTAGCAGCTTTTTCTCGGAAAAGATGCAACATTTGGTGACTGTGTGAAGAGAGTCTCCCCTCTCAGGTGTTTCATTTGATCGCTTTAATGATGGCCGTCCACTAAACAAATAGATCATTGTCAGTATAATATATCCTCTCGTTTACAAGGGCAATATTGTTTCCCCTCATGAACAGGCCGGGTATTGATCCTGGCCTCAGGGCTGTCAGAATTCACTCCAATTTTATATTGTATTGAAACAAATTGTGCCTGGAAGGGGCGGTCTCTGAGCGCGGCATTATCTCGCCCATCCTGCAGCCCTGAGCTCCCAGCCGTGTGTTTTGCCACGTTTATCACACCTTTGTTGCACTGTTGTTCGCACACTGAGCTCCTGTGTGGCGGCGTATTACAGTCCAGCCTTAGTGAGTGACGTTTTAACAAGAAGTCGTAAAACATGTCACGGGGGAGAGGAAAAACGACAAATGCCAGAATATCCCTGAATCCGCTCGCAAAGAAAAGCAAGCGACCCTTGCAGCCATCCTGATCGCACACAATCATGTCAATGCTGCTGACTACACACACACACACATGCGTGCGGGCACTTGGCCACATGCGCTCCTCTAGCTGTGTATTTGTGCACAGCCACCATCCATAAAGGCACACACAAATGCACAGCCTGCCAGGAAGGGCCACCGGGGTCCAGTCACGGCAGGAGCCAGTAGCAAACTGATAAGCCTGACCGGATTTGTTTAATTCAGCCTCCCCCCTTTAAAGCTTCCACTGCTGCTGGAGGGGAGGAAAATATATGAGCGAGCTGTAGGAACAGGTGATGGGAGGCAGGGGATCCAAGTGAGCCGCAGAGATAAACATAAGCGCTGCCGAGGATTACACTGACCTAACAGGTTGCGCGTTTTTTGCTGCAGATATATATTTTTAAAAAGACCCAAAAAACAGGACATCTGCAAGCTTTATGCCACATCAGAAGTAGCTGAAATCCAACGTGGCAGACAGAAAATAAGGAGAATCCTCATGCTTGAGCTGAACTGTGTATCCTGGTGTATCCCCCACACCCACACCCACCACCACACCAGCACCACCCCTCCCATAAGTCCCGCAGCTCTGGCCCTTCATCAAAGTGTCATGATGCACGTTGATCAAACCCAGTAGGAGCCGGGAAGGGGGGAGGGGGGGAAAAAAGTGACATAAGTGTGTACAAACAGAAGCAGACAGCGACACAAATAGCAAACATGCGTTCACACGTAACAGTGACCTGACTTCACATTTTACGCTATGCAGCTGAGTGGGTCTGATCACCTCTGCCACACCGGTGGAGCGCCCAGCTCATGGAGCTTTAGCACAGCTGTTCAATAATTGATAAAAGCCGTGGAACGGACAAATCAATATCTGGCCAATTTTCTGGGGGAACAGCAATATAATAGGCAGAGGTACACAAGACAGTGATGGAAAAGTGCCGCTGCAGACATCCACTCTAATCAAATATTAAGACGCTGCTTCATAAATGATAGAAAAGAGCATGATATAGTCAAATAGAGCAGCCCGCCCCCGCCCCCCCCCAATAAAATGGAAGTAGTTTCATATCAGCATGTATTATTCAAAAGTAAATACAGACGAGCACCACCAGCTGAAAGGTTACAACAGTACTAAAGACTGATTAACAAATAAAGGGCTGCTGCCACCGCTCTGCATCTGATAGTGAGAGCCCCCCCCCCC
>CAESWR010000400.1:205092-216501 GCA_903171835.1 Mullus surmuletus
AGTTGTATATATCAGAGTTTTTCCCCAGAGAGTGAGACGTTGAAGCTAAATATTTAAAAACTGCATGTTATCTACCCCTTATTAATAGCTCTATTTTCGTTGTTGTGTGATGCTGTGTACGCATTTAGGCAGGAACAGACGTCACCGCATTTAAAAAAAACTTTGGGGTCGTTAACATAATTTAAACTGATTGCCTTCCTCCTACTTCCATTCCATCATTTATGACATAATGAGCTCAACACCTCAACAGCAGAAGTTCTCGTCGGTGTTTGGCAGCACTTACAGATGATAAACATTACTATTTTCCATTGGGTTTTCCTACATTTCAATACCATCTCCCAGCCAGGAACCGCAAATTGTGAATAACTGCAGGCAAATAGCAATGTGTGCATGTAGTTACTGCATGAGGATTCAAGGATCAGTGTTGAGACAATCTACACACACAATTCATGGGACACAATTTCAGTCTTTTTATCACTGCAACCTGATTCGCACGCAGGCATCTAGAATGAATGAATTCACATAGCTGTGTCAGGATATGGCTTCTTGTTCTGCCTAAATCCGCCCAAATACACCTGCAGATGTAAGCAGAGCTGCGCTGTACGACAACAGCTGGACATGCAAACACTTCAAGTACTGCTGCAATGTTCGATCTTAAAGAAGCAGATGGTTGAAGTATAAGAGAAATGTCTGATAAAAAAAAACAGCGCTTGCAGGCTGGCTGAAATTGGATTACTGCAGGTGGCTTAAAAAAAAAAAAAAGACAACACAGTAGCTCTCCTCTCCAGAAGTAGGCAATCCCCTGCCCATAAAATACACTATCTATTCTGTTTACAAATTTATTTTTATTTGGCGAATGCTGCTGCTTTAAGGGAAAATGTGCTGAGACGTAGTACTTCGGGGTCTTGCAGCAATCCAGCAGGCCAAACTAAGCAGACAGGGCTCTTTGTCTCCCTAATAATCAGTTAAGGACGTCTTGCCCACCAACACACCGTAATCTCCATCCATAATAACATAGCTGCCTGGGAAATGTGGCAGGGGGCAGGAGCCCCCAAACTTAACGCCTTTGGCAAAGCCGCACTTCGAAGACAGGCTGCAAGGAGCATAAGGCTCTCCAGCCCTCCCAGGGCTTAATGTCTTATTATTTTCCACAGTCTGTACCAAAATGAACAGTTTTGTCAGCGGGGACACCGCTGCGTTAGTGTCAGCTCCTCTGTACACACAGGGAGGGCGGCGGCAAGCTGAGAAACGAGGGAAACTTGTTTTTTCATTATTGGCTGTTCATTTAGGTGGCATCTCATGTCTGAGGATTATTTGAGAGGATGCTGGTGAAGGATCAGTCGTGTACTCTGCAAGCATTAAATAAGACTAAGGACTGTAATACACAAACACGCAGCCCTATATACAATCCAATTATTATTTGTAGTCGCTGTCACATCCCATGAGTGTCGACGCATTTATTAGAACACTTATTAAATTCATTTTTAACACATTGTTACAGTAGAGAGCAGCAGAACTGGATGAATCATCGGATCCGAAGAGCAGATTAACTAGCATGTTGTCATGTAAAGAGCACGGTGCGGATGAGCGGCTCCGCTGAACTTTGATTCATGACTCACTAAATTAAGGTACCTTTGTTCTGCCTTCTCGGGGAGTATATTTTTGTGGACAGATTGGTCATTTCAAGTGTTCCGACCTAAACTAATCATTTGAAGAAAAGCATATAATTAGGAGGCATAAAAAAAGAGTAGGGATTCGCAGCTATATTGTGTACTGTTGGCTTTTCGCAGGAACAGAGGTTATACGTAACCTTTGAAATAAACCACAGCAAGTAGCAACTTGATGCCTGAAGCTCTTCATCTAACAGCCCCCCCCCCCTAAAACCCCCTCCCCTTTGCCTCGCTGCGTTATTTCCAACCAGTCCACACTCATTTGTGATGAGTGGTGGCACTCACTCCTTGGCAAACCTCACATTTACAGCTGCAGCAGAAGGAATGCTCAGTTTTGCATTGACACTGACTAAATACAACACTTTTGCTAGTAATACCTCCTCAAACACTGAATTAAAAAAACTGCAAATATATTGTGTGCAGTTTTTTTTCCCCATATGCTGAATTAAGTTTCAGTTCATCTCATTTCGTACATCTTCCAAATTCAGACATGTTCTCGAACCGTAAATCGCTTTTGACATGTTCATCACCTTGGGCGGGTTGGATGACTTGTCATATGTGTACAGCGAACATAAATATGAATACATAAGGGTGTGTTTGTAGCAATCGTTTTTGCACGCTTTTAACATCTTGACCCGACGAAAGTCTGCCTTGGAAATACAAACTGCACGTCTGACGTCACGCATGGACGCGAAGATGACGGAAACCGGTTTTTGCATGACAGCGAGCAGTTAACGTCCTCTGCTATTCTGTTTGGCTGTGTCACCCCGTGCCTGCTAACCCTGGGCCATCTCGCGCTCACGCACAGAGCGAGTGACAGCATGATTAACTGCGCCGGGTTTGGAGGCAAACTAAGCCAGCAGATGGATACGTGCGGAGTCCTGTGCAGCCGGGGAGAAGTAACAGTTTATTCCTTGTGCGAGAGAAAAGGACTGGTAGGAAGATAAATGAAACCGCGCAAACATTTTGCTGATGTCTCGGGGAGGGGAAAAAAAAAGGCAGCTGTCTCGGAATCTCCAAACAATATATTTCTCAGAAGGATAAATGTCCCCTAATCTTCCTTTTAGGTGCTTTGATGATGCCGCGGAACCATAAACTGTCTTATTCATATTCTGTTCGAAAAGGCTAGAGAGAAGATCTGGGAATTTCACTGCAAACGCGGGAAAAGAATGTGGACGATATTGCAAATTATTCAATTATCTCAATATGCACCCAGACTCACAAGAAGAGGTTGCATCCAAAACTTGTGGCCAAGACATCGCCGGCATATTATTGGATTAGACTGCAGATTATCACGTCGGATGTGAGTATATTTCTGAAGGCAAGATGATAACCATGCCTTCACAAATTATTAATCACAATAAATCAGTGCTAAAGTGCTTTTCCCTGCTTGCAAATGCATCAGCAACAGGAAAAAAAATCCTTACATATAAGATAAACTAGAATTTGCTAGCGAAGCACAACAGAGCCTGATTATCGAGTGCAGAAAATGTGCATTTTTATGAGCTCTCGCTGTGCAACGCAGGGTATCACACAGCAAAAGGTGACACATTTCAATCACCTGCAGCTCAGCCTCCTCGCAGATTCCCGACGGGCTTCATAACAGTTCTTTGCTTTTTTTTTTGCTTTCATCTGCACTTTGCTGAACTTCTCCGCGTCCTCAGCGAAGTAAGGCGAGATAGCTGTTGGGTGACCCGTTTTGGGTGACCTGCCTGTCCCCCAAAATGTCCCCGATTTCAGCCTTTTATGACTGAGAAAAAATTATGGGCCGTGATTAGAACAGTCATTACGGTAGCCGGGTAGGACGCGAGAGTGAGCATGTTGCGCATAGACAACACTTATTACGGTAGCCGGGTAAGAAGCAGGAAGCAGGAGGGAGCATGTTGCGCGCATACAACACTTATTACGGTAGCCGGGTAAGAAGCAGGAAGCAGGAGGGAGCATGTTGCGCGCATACAACACCTATTACTGTAGCCGGGTCGGAAGCAGGGAGCATGTTGCGCGCAGACAACACTTATTACGGTAGCCGGGTAGGAAGCTGGAAGCGTGAGGGAGCATGTTGTGCACAGACTAGAACAGGGTTGGGCAATAATTTTGTCTGAGGGGCCACATTGGGTTTTAGGTCTCGATGAAGGGGCCGGCCAGGTGGTGCAGGAAACTGACCCCCAAAGGAGGATTGGAGGTCAACTAAAAATCGTGCTTGATGGAGTATTGAAAATATTTTGAAAAGCCTGTAAATTGGACTCGAGATGGATGATGAAGCTCCAAATGATGTTTGGCTCCACCTTCTTGAGAGCACATGTTATTATGCTAGGTGAGGGGGGGGAGTCTGACACTTTTTCTAACCAATCAAGCTGACAACCTTCTTACTTTGGCTTTTGGAGAAATTATTGTGAAAGCTCTTTCATTTCAGAAATGTGGTCACCTTATTGTAGGAAGAGCATGTGACCGGCCGTGAACATGGTGAACATTAAGTAGTTCACCGGGCCGCATGTGGCCCCCGGGCCTTAGTTTGCCCACCTCTGGACTACAACAACAGTTATTACGGTATCCAGTCGCGCGTAGCGTTTATGGAAGAAGAAGGAGGAGAGCAGTGCACGCTCGTATCAGTTATGTTCTGTAACTGTCCCAGTTTCTTCATTTCATCTTGATAACATTTTATTCATTTTTATCTCTGTATCGCTGGAAATGTCCCCGGGTTTCATTTCAGAAATCTGGTCACCTTATTGTAGGAAGAGCACGTGACCGGCCGTGAACATGGTGCTGCGGTCGCACCGTGCCCACGGCACATCAGCGCTGTAGCTGCACTCGTAACATTTAACACCAAATAAACAACATCACCTTCGAGCGCAGGGGAGCCCATTACACTGATGAGCACCGCAGCCCCTGCAAGACATGAACCCATTGTTGGAAAAAACTGAAAGATAATAATAATGAAAAAACAAATGAGAATTGAACACTTTAAGGAAGAACTGATGCTCTTTGATATCTAAAGAAGAAAGTAATTTGGTTTTTTGATCTGGGATACACCTCTTCACTCCAAGCGAAGCTAATTATCTGGGATAAATAAAAGGATGGAGACACCCACGACTAACAGCCCCTGAAAGCTGCTGAATAAAGATGCTCACTACCTTGGCTGAAATAAATCTGCCCTCAGGTGCATTTTGGACGCATTGTCGTGCTCATAAATAACCCTGCAAGAAAAATAATAAATAATAATAAAATTTGAATGCATGAATAATAATGAATGCATATGATTAAATAAACAGAGTAAAAAGTTGTTGTTTTTTTAACCCAGGGGAAGGCAGTGTTGGCCAAGCCTGCGCCGTCTGAGCAGCGTCCCGCCTCTCTGTAGAACAAAGAGGGCGAAATAAAGACATTTGTTCAATGTTTTACGACGCTCTCAACGTTTTGTTTTGCCCCTGACACCCGGCTCAACAAATAACGTGCCTACTTATTCAACAAGCCCAAGGGTGCATTATTACGGGGCCCTTCAAAGCCATCACCTTGTGGAGAGGCTTCGCCGCGCAACAATAAATTTGGAATTTAATTAACCAAAGCACATCTTGACCTTTGATGTTATTCCACGCATCGCGGGGAGCCGGCCGCTATTATGTGTTCTATAAATGTGTCCGACACATGGAAAACTGCACATGCGAGTCATTGCTTTGTTTTGCATCCTTCAAAACTCCGGCAACTCTGCAGTTTTCTCTCTTTGGCATCAGTGAGGCTTTTGTGTCCGATTTTCAAATCAGCTGTTTGCTGATTGTTGATTTAACATTGTCTTAACACCGTTTTACCGTGATAATGACTTGGTTTTCTTGTGATCTCAAGAAAATGAAGCTTGTTTTCTCATGATAACGACTTTTGTTATTTTGGGATAACCAAGCTTGTTTCCTCAAATTAACTAAATAAATGAATTTGTTATCTCGAGTAGTGCCGGGTATCGGTACTCGACTGACCGAAACAACCCTGTACCAAGTAGTATCGAAAACTACGCCTTTCAAACGGTACCTGCAATCGGTTGTTTTTGTACCCAGATCTATCGCTTTAAGGGTATCGGTATCAGTACTGGTATCGTATATTTTTATATACATTTTTATCTCGGGATGAGAAATTCATTTATTTCTCATAATAACAGAATCATATACTACGGACAGAGCTCAGACGCAAGAAGGTACCACATCCTCCAAATTGAAGCTTTGGAGAGCTGCCGCTGACATTCAACAACAACTTACCGATAAGTAACACTAACTACAAGTTGCTTTAGTTTGTTTACTGGGTGTTCAAGGGGCTATTGATTCATTTGTTATCTCCAGATGACCAAGTTCGTTCTCGCGAGATAACACCACAAAATTAACTCGTTATCTCAGGAAAACAAGCTTCGTTTTCTCAAGACAACAAGAAATGTAAGTCGTTATCATGAGAAAACGAAGCTTGTTTTCTCGAGAAAAATAAGTTGCTATCGTGGGAAAACGGTGTTAAAATATTTGTTAAATCACGTCCTCTTTTGGCGTCCATAGTCCTTCACACGGCCTCCCTGAATCCGTCCATCCGCCCATTGATCAGATCTCTGTTTCAGGGTCTCTTTCTGTATCCGAGTATAGACAGTCAGAGCCGCAGTCTGTCATATCAATAATTTAAAGCACCACCAAGGAGAGCACCACGAAAACAAATAAAGCAGCGAGTGTAGGTGCAACTACCATGGCGTTCATTCACTGCTATAAACCTGATATTTGCCTCTTTTTATCTCTTATCCCGGTAGCACGACATAATCTGGAGGTAAACTGATTCACCGACCAAATTCCCTTTTTAAAATTAAGGTTTCATTAATCATCTCCAGCTTTAAAAACAAGGCTTTAATCCATTCATTGTAACACATTTGGTTTGGTTTTGCACTTTTTATCACGCCCCGCCGCTTGGAAAGGTCTGATGTAAACTAGCTGCGTTATAAATGATCATTTTATACAATAGAGGTGGATTTGTCTTTACATGCAGGACAAATTATACCAGAAAGTATCCGAGTGCCAATGTGATCTTTTAGTTTTGCTCCTTTAATTAATGAGGAAGATTTTTTTTAATCTTTTTTTTTGGTGGGGGGGGGGGGAGTGGTCCACTGCTTCAAGTGGGACTAAAACATAAAAAGAAAAAAAAAGTAACATGTCTCCATCTAGTGACTGAACAGCTGTAGGCATTCATTTCTGTTTTCTCGTGTTTGGAGCACTGATGAGCGAGTAGGGGGGAACAAAACGTCGGCCGTGATGTTTACAGCGATAAGCAATAAGGTGTGAGCAGCGAGGCACGTAAATGAAGCTCCCAGCGCAGGCCGGCCTCAGAGGCATCGGGGCGGGGAAGTTGACGAGGTGGGGGCTTCTCTCGCCAACCGCCGCCTCTATTTTCAAGAAACTACAGCTTCGGGCTAAATTACCTGTCCGGCAGAAAACAGGCAATTTCTGCATCAGTGTGAGAGTGTTCCCTCTCCGGCGGCGGCGGCGGCGCGGTGAGAGAGTCAGGGGTGAAAAAAATAATGATCTGTTAGGGGTTTGAAAACACTTGATTGGGTTCAGGGGACAGTTTGGCTTCATGTCACCGCGCACGTGGCTCACAACTGTGGGCGGCCTGCGGCACACACGGCTCTGCTGCTTATGCTGGAAATTCTCAGTCTCAGGTGTCTCACACACTGACGGGCAAAAAAACATTATCACTTCTCTGTCCAAACATCTGTCGGAACCGTCTCCACAGACGGGCTGCAGTCTGTATATTCATGACAACTGTGATGGATCAAGTGAGTGGTGATGAATCCACGCAGCTCACTTCAACTCCAGGAAATAGATTTTGCTTCCTGTCCAGCACCTAATCCATACAGGACAAAATAATGAGCTAGCTGGTAAACATGGTGGGGAATCAAATGATAAATAAGCAGCCGAGCAGCTGTCAGAAATGTTGCTAATGCAGGAAGTGTGGAAGTGTCAAAAAATAAATGTATTTTGGGAAATGACGTGTAAGGAGCTACAACAAATATTAGGATATGGAGTGCCTAAAACCTGTTTGGTGCTTTACTTGTGCAAATTCTCAGAAGAGGCTGTTATCACTTGTGATGCTTATTTGTAGGGGTGTCCCGATCCGATATTGATTTTGGATATCCATCTGGGGAAAAATGTTGTATCAGATTATAGCCGCCTGCACATAAAATCTCTGATTTGCAGTCCATTCCAGACTCTGCTACAGCACGTCTAAGCAATATTTAAGGTTAAAATGTATGTAAGCCATTGGTTAATAATAAATGCGGCCATTTTTTTCTCATACCTGCTGTTGCTGACTATCGTTCTCTGATTGAGTAATATCACTTGATCAAGCCTTTTCTAACATTCCATACTACAAAATAAGTAATAATAGTATCTATGATTAGTGCTGATATCGGACCGGATCGATATCGGTATCGGACAATACTCAAGGCTCCAAGTGACTAGGAGTGTATCAAGACACTCCTAGTTACTTTATCAAAATACTGCTGCTAGCATACAAGAATGCCATGAGGAGGAAAGATCAACAGACTGCAATTGTGGACGAAATCTTTTTGATGGAAAAATTGACATATTTTGAGGCTACTAGAAGCACAACTGGACGCAAATGGGAAAAAATTACCCTATGTAAGACTACAAGTGAGGGTACTGGACTGGACTAAGAACGGATGGATATACCAAACTGCAAGACCGCAAAATATTGTGCACTGCCCAGACAGCTACTGTTACATTTGTTTGTATTTGTACTGTTGATACGATAATAAGTTAATAAAGACCTAAGTGGGAAAAAAAGTTCCATCTGGCCTGATGGGAAACAGAGTAATCATTCCAACCAGACACGCGGCATCTCTCTTTGAATTCGCAATCATTCCTACTAACAACTTTGCATCGTACTTTTAAAGTTGATCCTAAAGTAGCGCTTTCAATCACTCGTGACAGCCTCGACAGCCGCGTCTGGCAGCCGTTGTTGCGACTCGGGCATCCATCACGCGGCTTGACTCGGGTCTGTGATTGGCAAAGTTTCGCCCACCTGCAGCAATCACCGGATCAATCGATCTCGATTCCCGCCCCCTGTTTCCTGTCAGACAAATTTGCCAGCTGGGTGGAGGGGGGAGTCATAGTGCGATTCTGCTGCCGTCAAGTGGCCGAAAAACGGTAACTGCAGGGATAAAGTAAACACCAAAAATTAGTTGAAGACAACTTTGAGGGTTTTTTAAAAGTTCATTGGTGCAAACACAGTCAGAAGTGTTGACCCGCGATTCTGAACGCCAAAAATTAGATGAAGGCAACTTAAAAAAACAAACAAAACTATTATTGGTGCAAACACCGACAGACGTATTGACCTAGCATAGGAGGCAAAATGAGTGAACGGATCTCGCTCAATGTGAGAAAGATTTTTTTACTCACAGCCAAATGTCATCCAGCCGGAATCTCATTTATTAATGAGTCTCCGCTGATATGAAATGTCAGCTTCAATCGTTAATAGACTCTCTAATTTTGCAGTATTTTTATGGCGTCGCTGTGACCCCCCGATCGAAGATTTCTCACCCCGACACTGCCCGCAGAAGACGATGGGGTCGGAGAAAGTTCAACGGGGGGGGTCACAATTAATTGCCCTGTGAAGGGTACTGTAACTTTTAGGTCTATTTTACATTCCCCACCACCATCCCTCGCATCGCTCGCTCATTATCTTTTGCGGGGGGAAGCAGGGAGGCTATTGTAGATGGATGCATTTGCGTTTGTCCTCCATCTGCTGAATTTTAAGCAACCGCTGTGCTGAATTAACACCGTGACTGGATGGGTGGCTATTCCCTGTCAGTGTTCTGCTGTTTGAAAACACTGCATTGTGTATCAGGACAACTGATGTATCTATTAACTGGAATCACAGGCTAGGGTTATTTTGCTGTTATCAGCTATACGTTTCTTACAGCGATGTGTCCGATGACTGTGTTTATTGTTGCAAGTAATGATGAACCTACAGAACAAGCACTCTGCTTGCTTCAAACCAGCCTTTAAGGGGCTCATTATTTGGCGGTAAACTTTGCTGTCATTGTCTCTTTGCTTTCATGTTGTCGCTTTAACCGGCACCAGGCAGCTATTTTCAAAGAGAAAGCAATCCAAAAAAACAAAAAAACACCACCTCACTGAGCACTATCTGTTCTGAGCCAAACACATTTAGTCGCTGAGGAAATGGTTGACATGACAGACCATCATAGGAGGTATTTTCTCCAGGAGTTGATTGTGAGCAAAACCAGAACAAATAGACTAAAACATGAAATATATTTAAAAAAAAAACCCATAAACAAAAACAGACTCTGAGAGGGCAGCAATGTGGATGATGATATGGAGGTTTTGTCTTCATAATTTGTTGCTGCCTCACACAAACTTCACCATCGTTGTGGAACGATTGTATTGCTTTTGTAATGTTAGAAATGTGGAGGGTTTTTTTGCTTCATGCAAAAATCTATTTTGCATACATGCATTTTGACAGAAGGAAAATGATGATAAAGGATGATACTTGAGGATGTAATTGTTGTGCAGAACTGGGGGAGAATCATCATTTCAAGGTCAGAGTTATTGAATATTAGCTTGTCTCCTGCATATTTCATCCCCTTAACAGCAGATTAATAGCATAGTTTAAATTTATCGTACATTTAATTTCAAAATAGTTTTTTTTTAATGGAAACTGACTGATCATTAGATGCCCTCAGTTTGAGGTGTGAGCCCTATTTTCCACTTCTTCCTCATCACCACCAGAGGGCCCCATATGTTGATAAATTGTTCAGTTAGTTTCACACCAAATGAGCCAAATCTAAAGTGATCTTGCCTCTCTACTGAAACCAAGGAGGCTAAATGTGCAGACTGAAGTGAATGTGTCAGCTTTTAGTGGCAGCACTGATTGTGATTTGGTGATTATGAGCCCCCAGTTGGCCGTAAAGGTGCCTCTCCAAAACTCAAAGCAGAAATACTTTTTAAAATCATCCATCAAAATGGATGTATTTAAGCCAAGGTAAGTGAATAAGTGAATAAATATCCTTACCGTGGATTTAAGTCAGCATTGTGGGCCTCCCTCAACTCTTGCTCATAACACTATGCTCAACACGTCCTCTTCCATTTTTCTACATTGATTTTTACCTAATTATGTGGTTTTTCATAGGGAATTAAATAATAAATTATACTTGTTCTGCCCATTATTCTCACTGTATACTTCTTGGGTTCTGCTAATGGTTATTTGCACCATCTATTTTTCATATTTGCACTGATTATGTTGCTTCCCCCCCTGATGGACACTGTTTCAGCTCAGGATGAAGGTTGGGTTCAGGGTGACTGCGGAGCTTTAATTGATCATCTTTTATAATCATCTACTTCTGTGTCCAAATTGCAAAATAAAGCATGTGTGTGTAAACATGAAGTGCTAGTAAGCCCGACCTTAGTAGGGCAGTGTGTGTGTGTGTGTGTGTCTGTCTGCCCCCGTCTGCGTGTCAGCTGTCGGGATATTTCCGAGGGCCCGTGAACGCAGCACTCCCAGCAGCAGCCGTCGATGGTGTGATGGCGCAGAGGAGGCCACGCAGCTCCGCGGCATCCAACTTTAAAGTCACCCTGCTGTCGAACCTGTTGACCCGCTGAGCTCCGCAAATCGATAACATTACAGCAAAGACAGATATTGGTAAGTTGACCAGTAAGGCTTCGGGTTTTTTTATTTATTTATTTTTTTT
>CAESWR010000400.1:228840-240778 GCA_903171835.1 Mullus surmuletus
AGTATGTATGATCCGTGCTGATAATGGATCGGATCGGTATCTGCCAATACTGCAATATTGATATCGTATCGGAAGTGAAAAAGTTGTATCGGGACACCCCTAACACTTGCTAAGACGAGGTCGGACGGCCGTTACCTTGCGTCCTGAAGGTTTTGCCGCAATAGTGGCACTGGTATGGCTTCTCCCCGCTGTGCACACGCTGGTGCATTTTGAGGTTATTCTTCTGGGAGAAGGCGTGGCCGCATAAATTGCACACAAACGGTCGCTCATTTCTGTGTGGAGGAACAAAGGGAGTTAACCGATCCCCCCATTAAGTAGACTAATCAAACAAGCACACTGACCGATGAAGAAAAGAAGAAGAAGAAGCAAAACTACCTGTGAATGGCTTTGATGTGCATCTGCAGGCCGTTTCGACTGGACGCTCGATGGCCGCACTCCTCGCACACAAACGGCTTTTCGCCTCGATGTTTGGCTGCTTCGTGCACACGCAGCTCTGTCCGAGTCAGGAAGGTTTTGGGGCACTGTGGGCACTAAAGAACAGATCTGATTACAGCTGGGTCAAGGCAATATTTGAAATGAAAGGAGGTTTCCTATTGAGGAAGATATACATTTGTGAGACTCACTGCATGTGGTTTGGGATAACCGTGGACCTTCATCATGTGGAACGTCAGGTTTTTCTTGTACAGAAATTGCTCAGGGCATGTTGAACACTAAAAGCAAAGAAAGGCAACATGTCAGTGATGATGTTTAAAAAAAACAAAAAAAAACAATAACCTAATAATTTTAGTGTAGGGGCGGACCTTGTAGGGCATGTCTTCCAGGTGGGAGATGGCGTGATTACGCAGCTCTTCTTTCCCGCTAAACGTTGAGGAGCACGTCTGGCAGGTGAAGGTCTGTAATCAAAACACTCTTTTGGACTCTATCATGATATTTAAAGAAATGAAAAATAGTAGTTTCTCAATATGAGAGCTACCACAGTCTTTTTTGTACTCACTTGTGTTTTTTCACAATTTTTTAACTCATGTATTAACAGATTCTCCTTTCTGAAATATCTTTTGCCACATTTATTGCAAGCAAAGGGTCTGTCTCCTGTGTGCCGTCTACAAAGCAGAACGAAACAAACAGAAATCACAACAGTTCAGTCTTCCGGTACTAATGTGTAATAGAAAAACCCTTAGGGCGTCTACCTGTTGTGGACTTTGAGGTAGTATTTGCTCTTGAACAATTTGAAGCAGATGGGGCACTGGACCGACTCCTTATTGGGGTCATCATCCTCCGCCGTTTCATCATTCGCGTTTTGGCCTGGTTTCCTCTGTGCCTTGCGCCGGCGTGCTGCCGAGGTGGAAGGTGCTGAGGAGCCGGGGTTATCAACAGGCACATACTCTTCATCCGAGTCCTCAGTCGTCTTCTCACAGTCATCTTCTTCTACCTCCTCAGTAACTTTGCTGACGCTGTTGTCATTTATGTCGACCTGCGGCTCATTTGACTGCAAAGATTAAATCACAATTGTAAAGATGACGACCACATTGCTATTTTTCATTATCATTTCAATTTAAACATGCATTTTTGTCTTTAATAAACACTTGTTATACATTTACATGCTTGTGTGCTACCTTTGTGTCACTGGTTGGCGGATCTGAAATATGATTCTCCCCATCGCCACTCTCTCTGTCCACGGGAGGCGGGGCTTCAGAGGTGACCGAGCTCTCATCGGTCACCAGTCGCTTGGGGCCTTTAACAACCCGACCCGAGCGGGTGGTCGTGGTGGCAGCTGTGCTACAGCTGGCTGTATCAGAGCTGGACTCCTCTTTTGTGAGAGCTGTAGGCGCGTTATCCTCCGTGTCTGTTTTCGACTTTCTCGGTCTGCCTCTTTTACGCTTTATAGTGAGCGCGTGAGTGGAGGTTTCCTTGAACTGCTGGCAGAGTGCAAGAGCCTCTGGTATGCACAGACTGGCTGCTGCATGCTGCACCTGGTCAAGGTTGTCTGGATCCAGCTTCAGCTCTCCGGTGTAAACGAAGTTCAGCAGTAGCTCCAAGCCGTCGTTGGAGCACTGCTGAAGGCAAAGCTCCGTGCTCGGCGTGGTGGCCGCGTTGCACTGCTGGAAGATTTCACTAAAACAGGCAAGGATGCTGCGGTGTGCAACATGTACCACCCCATCTCCTAAATTCAACACTGCATCACAGAACTTCCCTGCTGCCCTCTGCTGGTTCAGGGAGGACAGCACACGTTGTGCATGGTCTGCTGCAGGCACCATTCCAGATTTCTTGGTTCTGCTGCTACATAAAACACATGCAGAGAGAAATGTATATGGATAGCAATAATGCATATGGATTCTATGACTGGAATAGTTAGAAATGTTCAGTTTTTCCGATTAAATCAACTACAATGTATTGTCCACAGCCCAGATTCAGTTTGCTGTAAGAGAAGTAGGGGCCGCCAGACAATATGTAAGAAGTCGGTATCCAATTCTTAATGACTTTTTTCCACTATGGAAAATCTCTCTACGTATTATTACATTTCTGCTGCATACAGTTCATCTATTTATACACCGAGAGCTACTGCAGACCAGCAAAATCATTCAAATAAGTAGTTATTAATTAAGTTTTCTGCACTGTTTATTCCTATGGTGATTCTTCGCCTCTCTGCAGCTGCTAGAGAAAGTGGATTTTTTTTTTCCTTTTGTTTTTTGTATTATGTAGGCAATACTTATAGGCGTAAACAAGATTAAAAATAAAGACCTGATTATGAGTCATGTGGCAAATAATAGATTATAGCTTCAAGGCACGATTTTGTTTGCACAACAAGGTATATTTGAGAAATTACCACTTTAAATAGTATTTGTAACATACCCTAATAATATTTGATGCATTACTAACATAATATCTAATATTGTTTGCATTAAAATAGGTCATTCATTTGTTTAAAAGACAGTCATCTATATTGCATGTGCTGCATAACACATGAATCATGCACGAAGTATTACTCATCACACCCGCTAAGTTATGTTTAGATTTCTCTCTTTAAAAAATTAACGCAAACCCCTAGCTTTCTTCCGCACCTCGACGTTTATTTCCTAGCACGCATTTTTAATGACGCTCCCTTAGCTTCGTCGGCATCCCGCGGCTGTGCCTCCACACGCATATCTGCGGGAACTGCGAAAACGGCCCGTTTACTGGTGTTTCCAGAGAATAAGCACCCGCGTCATTTACAATGAAAGCAAGTTGCAAAAAAGTAGCAAAGCCGAGCAACATTCACCTTGTTTTCGCTTCTTGTAGGCCCCTAAAAATGCAGAAGGAACCGGATGTGACGTTTGTGCGCGACCGAACTCCGGGATAGACTGTCCTTAATTAAACATCGATTTATACCCCTTCAGAAACATAACAGCGGAAGCAAATGATAATTCGTGGCTAGATTACAACATTAGCAATTTTATGAAAGCGCTTTGAATCAGCTAAAATGTGTAGCAATTTGTACAAGGACTTTTCCCCGTAAATAATCTAACTCCGGGTAAGTTTTTAGTTGGCCAGCGAGATGCGGCGTCTGTTTGTGGCGCACACATGTTGGCTAGCATGCTAGCATGCTGCCGCTGAGCAGCCTGATGTAAAGCGTATTAGCTCGTTTCAAAGGCTTTTAGCGTTTTATTTTTTCCTCATTCTGCTTGATCGTCGCAAATACTGGTTAAGTGTTCCTGATATGAGTGGAAGCAGAACGAGATAGCAAGTAATGCTACAGCGGTAATTAGCTAACGCCCGCTAATGGGGGTTGACTTCACGCTAACTTTAAATTTGACGTATTATGGTTTCCGTTTAAAGGGTACTTCCATCACTTTGTTTCATATACAGTAAGTGTCGCCCAACTACGTCATCTACATCGTCTTTACTTTAATGCTGTCACGCAGAAAAGCTGCGTTGCTGGACAGGATTCGTGCAGAACAATAAGTCTATTGGTAATTGCCATTTAAGCTAATGGTGATGATGCTCTTCTCTGTGACTTTGCAGGCACACACCTTGGTCTCTCACCTGACTCCCAAGCATAAAAGCATTTGAACCATGAAGGTAAACAAAACCACTCAGGTAAAGGGCACCAGTAAGTCTCAAAAGTGGAAGGACGTAAGGGGCAAACGCTGCAGACCTCACATTGGCCCATCTGACCTCAATTCGAGCCCTGTAATGGTCACTATGATCAAAGAACACCAGACGTCTGTGAAGAAAAAGGCCACTGTGAAGAGACTGAAGAACAAGGCAAAGTCTGTGTCTGACAACAAGAAGAACAATAGCAATCATCCCGGAGTCAAGAAGTCCTACACTCAGACCAATGGAGGTCCATCGTTTGCAATGGACGAGTCGGAAGACTCAAAGGGCTGGAAGGGACATTCGCTGTCCACCCAAGCCAATGGTGTGGGCACGCCATGGAGCGTGGAGGAAGTTAAGACACACAGACTGGATCATAACTCTCTCCATCACTGTACAGAGAGGACTGGCCGCAGAAATCGTGCAGTACTTGTCATGGACAAGGGTCAGGTATGCTTCATGACTGAATCAGCTCACCACAACCACAATCTCATATTGCAATAATAGAATGTGATGTTCATCTGAACACTAAATATTGGAAAAAGGAAACTTACTGCAAATGTTACTGCAAGTGCACTTTGATTGGCATATGATAGTTTGACCTGTATTGTGTTGGTGTATTATAGCAGTGGCAACATGGTAGCATCATCATTTCTGATGGAGAGGTGTACACAAATAGCAAAATTAGAACAGTATCTTCTCATTTTCTCCACACGGAGTAATTTGGTGACAGGCCACATCTGCTCTGTAGGTAGCCTTAGGGCATTCCTTGATAATCCATCACCATTGAATGTACACATCAGTCACAGAGAGGGCTAACTGTTGCATCAGTGAGGATTTTTAGATGAACTCTTTTTTTATTATTATCCAGACAACATGTCTTATCTACAGTAGAGATGCACCGATCCAGTTTTTCCCGATCCAATCCGATACCGAATCCGCCGATATCTGATACCAATCCAATACTACTGTTGAATGAATGAACTGTGTACTTTGCCCTGTGAGTGAATCAGCATCAGGCTTGACATTAGCCTTGTTAAAAAAAAAAGATAAATTAACACAGATATAAATTTACTTAATATTAATTATTAACAAATAACAAAACTACGTTTATGGTGTTGAATTTAGCAACGTTACCACCACCCCTTGCAACTTTCGCATTGCAGATATTGAACGTAGCAATCGGACCTCTCCTCGCATCAAGCTTGAAATGTTTCCAAATGGCAGACTTGGCTCGGTCCAGCGCCTGCTCCATCTTTCTCTGTTTGCATTAGTCACTGCGTGTTGTGCGTGAGGACCGTAACCAGCGCTGCAGACATACAATTGAAGCAAACAGAATCGCTGTGTATGATATTAATTAATAGAAAAAAAAGACTGGATTTGAACGCTGCATCAGCGTCATTCATCCGATATCCGATCCAGCTAATTAGTCAACATCGGAGCCAATATCCGATCCGAATATTGGATCGGTGCATCCCTAATCAAAAGTGACATTTTAAAACCAGCTATAGATTGACTACTTAACCAGGTATAGATTGACTACTTGACGTTGAGAAAGGGCACCCCAATAATCCATTATTTAAATACAACTTTCACAACTCTCCTACAGACCCTGTGTTTCCGAGGGAAATGTTTTTTGACCTGCCTGTATGGCCGGGTTGAAGTGATGGGCTTCACCCTTGAAGAGGGCCAGGAGTCTTATCCGTTGTTGTCTCCAGCCTCGCATTGTCCACTTACTATTACAGCCCTGAAAATCCCTGGTGACAGCCAAAATGAGAGAACGG
This sequence comes from Mullus surmuletus, assembly GCA_903171835.1. Classification (NCBI taxonomy): domain Eukaryota; kingdom Metazoa; phylum Chordata; class Actinopteri; order Syngnathiformes; family Mullidae; genus Mullus; species Mullus surmuletus. Next base: position 234,696 of record CAESWR010000400.1, read on the forward strand.
ATCCCTCATCCATCCTCCGCAAGTATCTTTCCCAAGGTAAATGCATAACCAAGTCAGAGGGATTCATTAACATGCGATACTCAAATTAATATACATGTAGTCAGCATTTAATATTCTCAAACCTTTAAAAATATTGTTGCAGCGTCACAGAAGAAATTGCTGCTCAGGATGAAGTCTGACTCCTCTCTCATTCTGGTGGAGCCGATGGAGACGCCTCTGACTCGGTTCCTCTCAAGCTTCTCAGATCTCAGTGAGCTGTTCAGCCCTCCAGTAGTATGTTGACTTTGATTTATATTTGCCTTGAATCTGTATCTGAAAATTCATTAATTTTAACACTTTTCATGTGAAATGGACTCTGAATCATCTGCCAAACATGCACATCCTAACAAAAGCTTTCTTTGCTCCCTATGTGTATAGACTGAACTCATGTCGGCTGTTCTCGACACTCCACTCAATGGTTTGGGAATGATTCCTCTGGATGGCAACATAGAGGGCCTGAAAATATCACAGAACTGCAGGGATTCACTTAACACAGTGGTCAGTGCCTGCAAAGGTAAGCTTAAAACATATAAGAAATACCTGTCTAACATTATTGCATATTCCGTGTCTGATGATGGATATATGAATTCATGGATGGATGGGTGCTTTTATTCTCACTGCACCAGTAAACACTCTAACAGTTCAGCTGCATTTCATATAGTGTCATAAAAAAATGCTAATAAATGGTTTGATGAAACCCCTGTCTGTTCAAGATACAGTACCTTGAATGATAGTCATAATAATAGTCATCATCATAAAAAACAAACAAACATAATACGATATCAGTTATTGACAACAGAAAATATTGAACGAGTCATTTTGCATATCCTAGGAGCCCTGAGCTTCAGCAGTCCACCACCCCAGGGCAAAAAGAGTCTGTTAATGAACATGCAAAACAAACAAAAAGTGTTGAAAATGCTTTCCGATTCCTTCGGCAAATAATTGGGCGCAAATCTTTTTTTGCAGGGGACATGGATGGTTGTGCCGTTATACTTGTGTACGGGACCAGGAATGTGGGCAAGTCGACATATATTCGCATCCTCATCAATACCTTACTAAATCAGTGAGTCATATGATTGCAACCTTCCTTCTTTGTGTAAAATGTCATTTTATTTATTATTTTTTGCAATGAACTAAACACACCTGTGTCTTTTTGTAGCACTACCAGCGTAGATTATTTAGAATGTGACCTGGGTCAAACAGAATTCACCCCGCCTGGTTGCCTATCTTTGTCAACAGTCCGAGAACCTCTTCTGGGTATGTTTGTCCTTTTGTTATGCCATGACACAAACTTTCCATTAGAATGTTACATGATTGTTTTGCTGGTCTCAAATGAGTTGGTTTACTACTAATACGTTTCTGAACACGTTTGCACCAGTTTTGTTCTTGTGCATTCGTTGACTGACTGTGAGTTGTTCCTCAGGTCCTCCTTTCACTCATCAGCGCACACCAGAACACATGGTCTACTATGGTCAATCATCATGCGAGTCAGATATGGACCGTTATCTGGAATGCCTTAAGTCTTTGTGGCGTAGACGACCCCAGAGCAGAGAGACTCCTGTCATTGTAAACACCATGGGCTGGGTCAAAGGTCAGTAGAGATTATCCTCCGTGAGAGCAGTGAAAAATTATTGAGAGGTTTGAGTATTCAAAGTACAAACCGTTCCTCAGCGTGTGCTTGTGTTGGCTGTCTGCAGGACCGGGATTCCAGCTGCTGGTGGACCTAATCCGCTTCCTCCCCGTCTCACATGTCATCCAGCTCGGTCACAGCGGGATCACACATTGTCCCTCCATCACCCCAGAGTTTCTCAGGACAGCGCACGGCTACCAGACGCACCCGCCTGCCCAAACCGCTCTGGATGAGTTTACAGAGAGCCACAGTCCGCCCAGAAGTTATGCTCACATAGTTGTTCAATCAGAATTTCAAGGAGTGGGGTGCCAAGGAACATCGTAAGACCTCGACCGTCGGCTTGTGTTGGCAGTGATTCACCTTTTCGAAATCATTCCTAAACCGTGGTTTGATTGCACTGTTGTCTGACAGGAAACATCAGCGCACCAATGAGCACAGAGAGCTGTCATTGCTGGCATACCTGAGTCAGCTGCAGTCACCTGATCCTGGACCCGTTCGACCTCTGCACTGCCTCACCCCGTACCAGGTACACAAGAAAGAGTATAAAATAGGAAATATTCCAAAATTGCAAAAAGTACACAGACATAAATGGTGTCTTTTTTTCCTGTGACTTTGTGCTTTCAGCACATTAGATAGTAAGGAGTAATAGCATTACCAACTAATAACGTAAAAGTAGAATAGGCTGTAACTTGTCATGGTAAGACCACAGTAGACAAAAAAAATGGGGGGGTCCTAAAAGGGACAGTTCCGATTTTTTGAGTTGTATGAGATCCTCACCATTAGTGTGGTTCATCATTTGTGACTTTTCCTCCGCTGATTCCTGTTAGTGGAGTTCCGGCCTGGTTTGGGTGTTGCAGAAAGTAGTTCCGTCTAGTTGCTGGGTTCATGGAGATGAAGCGTTTTGCCCCAAAAAAACAACATGCATTCAGAAGAGTAATCCATTTGCATCACAAACTATTTGCCATGAAGAAGTCCGACCTCGCAATCACCCAGTACTATTTTCCCATTGTTCATATCAATGCGAGCAACTTTCCATCAGCTGGAGGAAGGAGGCGGAAGGAGACAGCAGCGGTTTCCTTCTGAGCACTTAAACGCCGTGAAACGGCTGATGATGTTGCGTGCAGTGATACGAACAAAGGGAAAATAGTGTGGGGTGATTGCAACGTCGTGAACCCAGCATCTAGACGGAACTACTTCTTGCAACACCGAAACGGGGCGGAACTCCGCTCATGGGACGCAGTGGGGGAAAAGTCGTTGCTGACGAACCACAGTGATGGTGAGGATCCCATACAACTTTATGTTAAAAAATCTGAACTCTGCTATCTTTGAAGCTATTGGGTGCTTAGTAGAACTTGAAATGGCATGCGCAGGACTTCATATTGTGTTTGTTGCTACAACCCAAGTTGTTATAAAGTATAGACCCTTAAGATACATTCTCATGCATCACGCAGTACAAAATGTTCCCATTCTGAACCCACAGGTGCCTCACTCAGCTGTGGCTTTGGGTGTGATCCACTGCAAGGTGGCACCCAGTCACATATTTTATGCTGCCAATGCCAATCTGGTCGGACTCTGCTGCATGGGAGAGAAAGTTGCAAGCAGGGGGGGTCCTGCCCTGCTGTCCCAGGCTCCCGTCTGCCCCTGTGTGGGCTTTGGTATGTATTATCCTTCTTATATGTATTTCTATAGTCAAAATAATACTGTCAGAGTTTTTGTGAGTGTCTATTTGATGTTGGCTTATTTTGCAGTGGGTGGTTTCTCATTGAATGTTCCTGTGTTCTAGGTATACTGCGGGGAATTGACGTGGCACGTGGGTTGTACTTTCTGCTGACACCTGTAGATCCATCCATCCTCCGTAAGGTCAACTGTCTCCTCCTGGGAGCAATATCGCTTCCCTCCTGCATCGTCACAGCACAGGTCTGATGACAGCCTCACGCAATACACTTCATATTCCGGCCTTCTGTGTCACTAAAATTGGGCAGCAAATAGTCTAATGAACTCATTCTTTGTCTGTGTTTCAGGATGGCTTTGAGGGAGAGATGCCCTATGTCACATCCGACTACAGTTTTGATCTCAGTGGTGCAGGAAAATTGCGAGTCTTCAAGGGACTCTTGAGGTCTGGCCAAATGGGGAAGAAGTGATTTCTTGCACGGCATCTTATTCCCCCCCGCTTTACGCTTTTTGACTGGTGCTCTTGAGCCAAACAGTCTGGATTGGCCTTTGAATGTACAGAACTGACCTTCAGACTGAGTTCCCACTGAGTTTTTTTAACAGCAAGATTTGGGTCTGACAAAGCAGCCTGTGTTACAAACTCTGCGGGAGGATACGCAATAAGCTTCTTTGTTGAAAACCCTGGATGCTCTCGTAGTATCACACAATCCACAAAGTACATTAGATAATGGTGTAAAGGAGTTCAGGAGCTTGTGTTGTCACACAGACAATAATCTTACCTTGTAGTTAAAAGTTCTTGTTCATAGGTGACATTCCAAAGCTGAAACAGAATCCCAGTCAGATATTAAACAAGAAATCATTTGTTCTGACTTTGTGCATTTTTTGCTTTCAGTCCCTTTATTGCCAAGATGTGCTTTTTAGACCATCTTACCAGTAGCTGTTACAGTTAGTATGTTTCACAGCCATAGTTGTTTATCCATGTTGATTCAAAGCAGGCACTGTTTACTAGAAAAATACAAGTGTAGCGTAGTCTCGGATTCAGTTGTATTACATAACTCTCCACCTGCAGGCATTAACACCAGATGAACTGCCAAGACATATCCCTCATTTTCATCCAATATTCAAACGCAGGAGTGACGAAGCCATCTTTCTTAGTATGTCAAGTTTGAAAAGGCTCTATTTTTATTCTGAGTAATCCTGCTTTAATGGTTGTCATTTGTTTAAAGTCACAGCAGTCTTACTGCACTTCAGGCTCATTGATACGTTTTGTGAATATATGTTTACATTTTCTACCCAGGCCAATGTAAGGGGGGAGAAAAAGAATAAAGATCATATTGTTTCACGATGTGTGTTCCGCCTCAAGAGGGCAGCAGTGTACGTTGTGATGTTTGCTATGAATGGCAGCGTATGCTCATTTCCACAATTTAAAGGAGCAGGAAAGCTGTGTTTAATTTCATGTCCAAACACCTTCACACTGGAACGGTGGAGCAAAAATGCTTCATTATCGTTCTAACAGCAAATCTAGACTTTTCAAAGGAGTCTTAGTTGAACTCCAGGAATAAAGATGACTCTGTCATAAACATCTACTCACACAGTGGAGAGATGCTAATTTGTTAAGTGGGCAGCTTTAACATCCCCCTCTCTGCCCTCATGTTTTTCTTTGTTCACTGTCGCCCGCCTCTTTATTGAGGGTGGGAGCACACAAACACAGCAGAGCCACATTTTGGCAGTCATTGTTTTGGCTTTGTCAGGTCAGATGTTTTTCCCCCAGACCTTATGCAACCTGCAAAAGCGATCCACTGTTCAGATTCCCCTATTTGGTGTATATGAACAAAAGATCATCGGAAACAACACCTGTGAAATACTCTTCAGGTTTGAATGGCAGCAGGCAAAACCCACAGATGTTTCAAGTTGTAGATAAAAAACCCTCCTCAGCCAGCGGATTTATTTTCAGATGCTGGCGTGTATTCATGACCTTCAAAAGAAAACCTAGAGAATGTTGAATTTACCTGAATTTACCTGTTAACTGGAATCCCGGCGAGAAACAGAGCCAATGTATAAATCAAACAGCATTTGTTGGGCAGCAAAGTTCTGTTCAAAAACAGGCTGTAAGGTCTATAATTCACAGAAGGATTCCTTTTGGGGCCTGAAATGTTGAAATTACACACCTAGAATACACAGTTTATACTGCAGTAGTAGCGGTTTAAGCATTATATCGTGTGTTTAGAGGTTAATTCCACGTTTTAAGACTGAAGGAAAAACAAATCATCTGGCCCACAAAGGTTCAGCATTAGCTTGAACAAGCTAGCTGCCGACGATGACGTCAGCCCTCGCGACATACACGCAGGTGACAAAAACCGTTTTTTTGATTACTCATGGCTGCACTTTTGGCGCCAATATTTATACAGCTCCCGTTCGTTTGGACTCTGCAGCTGTCGTTGGTGTACACAGCTGCTTTTTGTACTTCAATCCTTTTGACAAGTCCAACTTCATCACTTGGTCATTTAAGTACATTCGGTGACGCACTTATAGTCGGTTTGTCACACAAAAACCTGTGATTTTGCTTAACTACAGAGGTGACTTTTGCTACATTTGGGGGGGTTTTAGGAGGCGGTGATTAAACGAGGATTTCTAGCATGGTTTTAGCACTCGAAGGTGAGGAATGTTATGTTTTCTTTTAAATTTTGTGACATGAAAACAAAAAAAAAAGAGCAGCAGCCCCTCTGGCCTTGCGTGCTGTTTC
>CAESWR010000400.1:240813-252603 GCA_903171835.1 Mullus surmuletus
GGGGGTGAGGGGCTTAAAAAAAAAAGGAAAGCTGCACAGAGTCTTTGTGGATCCAGGTTGTGTGAATGAATGGAGAAGAACCGAGGCTCGCACGACGGCGGCGGCGGCGGAGGCTCCACATGCGCTCAACTTCGGCGACTGAGCGGCGTTAAAGTTGACGGAAGGAAACACACCGACGGACTCGGCGCGGAAAGCTTTGTTTGAAGCCGCCAGCGACAGACGTTCTTCAAGGAGACCCCCTCCTCCCCCCCCTCCACCACCCCCTCCCCCTTCAGTCAGCAGCAACAGGTTATTTGCAGCTCAACCGTGTTAACTTCGCCTGTCTGGAGAGACCGCGGGATGCTTCTCGTCCACTCTTGTCCACGCATTCAACGCCAACCGAACAACCACCCAAGCCGGCCGGGTCTTCTCCTCCCCCCCTTCCTCCCCCCAGTTCCGGAGCGCACTGTGTGTTTGAGGATGGGCGAGTGCCGGGATAACGTGAGAAGGCACCAGAGAGGGGGCTGCTGATCGGACGTCGCTGGGTGATTTGCTCCGAGGCTTCCACGGACTGTCACAGCCCCACGGAGCTGCTGCGTGGAGCTGGAGCCGGTGCACTGCTTGGTCGCCCCCCACCCCAGCCCAGCCCAGCCCACCAGCCCCCCGCCTCCTCCACGCGCGGATCGCATGCATAGATGGTGCCGAACAAGTGGAGCATGAATGCTGTTCTGCACAAGTCGCCGCCGAGGAGCTGGCTGGGTCTCCGATTGCGGCTGAGTGAGTATGAACTATCCATCACCCAATGGCTGTGCGAATTAGTCAGCTTTCCTCCATGAATGTGTCACTCTCCGCGGTGGTGCTTGTTTTTTACAGAGGTCAGAACCCCCTGACTTTGATCCTCAGGCGACCACATCTTTGTTTTCATGCCTCTCCTGCAGTCAACAATGTTAATGGCTGCAGTTGGCAAGTGACCTGAGCAATTATCCCAGCTGGAGACTCAAAGGGAGAGAGAGAGGAAGGGGGGCAGCACACCCTGATCCTGTCCTCCTCACCGCAAAGGGTCTCGGGACCACTCTGGATGATAAATATCCCCTCTTGTAAATCCGCAACCTGCACCGAATATTGTATCTCCCCCCTTTCCAGACGTGCCACACGAGCTCCTCTCCCTCCCAACTCACAGTTGGGATCAAAGCAAAGAAATCTGACATATCTAGACCTTCCCAGAGCTGCTTAAAATTCTCTAAATCCCAGCACTTGCATCGACACACTCAACCATTAATATTCCGTGTGTTCGCCCAGGCTTTTTGGCTCCCTTTTGTAGACTCTGCATGGTGGAATGGTTGGTAGTTAATGGGTTCATACGGCGAAAGCGAAGTAAGCACGGAGTTAAAGTTTAGCAGCCTTAATTGGTTGAGTCTGGAACCCTTCAGTGTTCCAGGCCACCAGAGTCTTAAGCCTGTCTTAAACACACTGGTCTAATCTGGGACCAGATGTCTTGTCTGGTCTCTGTCCACCACCGAAAAAACAAAAACGCAGACCAGAAAATCCCAGATCTTACTCCTCTCAAGCTGTTAGAAGTTGTTTAAAGTGTCAGCCGCCATAAAAGGGGACATCTGTAGAAGAAGAATCGTTTAAAGTTGAGTTCAAAGCCCAGATTTGATGCATCATTATACTTTAAAGAGGATCAGAACCTCTCATGCTTTGTCTCGCTCTTTGCTGAAGTATGGATGTGATTGCGATTCAAAAACCTCACGCACACACATTTGGGCTCTCTCCATAATCCAATCAGCGGGCTGGTGGCACTGATCACCTTGAGCTTAATCAATGCATCGGCTGTCAGTCAGCATTAAAAAAGATTATTAAAGGGAGCAAGGGAGCCTTATCTGATCAAAGAGCATGATATTATGTGAAATGGTGCAAATTTGTTCTGATGACGATCATACACACTGAAAATGTTGTGATCTAACAAATCTTTCAACAATAAGACTGAGCTATTTCTCATCTATGCCAAATTTCACCAGGATTCATTACTTTAATCACTATAGTAGCTGCTCTCCAGCTTTATGGGCCTGTCACATGGTCTCCATCAGAAAACGGAGCCTGTATGGAAAGTAGGAGTGAAAATCCCCATGTGTTTATTCAGAAATAGAAGTAGAGGAACTTCTCATGTAAATGAAAATGACAATAGAGTGCATTCTAGACCGGTAAAAATTGAAGCTGGCCATATCTGTGCAGGTGAACGTTCGATGTGTGGGAAGCAATTGGTCTAATGTACTAATATTATTTGATAGCATTGACATTTCGAAGCAGAAAAGTGTCCATGTTGAAGTTAAAGGTGAAACTTCACAGCAGGTGACCAGGATTAGACGATGACAGTGACTAGAATCTGAATTCATGAAACCGAAGAACATTTGTCTTGTGATTTGATAGAAATTTCCGAGGAGTGACAATGTTTGCTCAGCTGAGTTTGTTTTCAACTGAAAGAACTGCAAACTCCCTCAGTCTACCAAACACAACGGCAGCAGTGCTCGATCCTGACCAGACTGGTATAATCTGGGTGCTTGTGCCACAGCGTGCCACATGATGTGTGTCTGTGTTTGGGGTTTTGGCTCGTGACTTGCTACAGTTCAAACTTCCTTCTTAAGACTGTCTTTCCATTGTTTCTCTTTATTCCCGACAGTAATTTCCTTTCTCTTTTCCCTTATTTGCCTTTCTGCCTTTTCCTGATGGCGCTCCGGGTCACAGTTTGCTTTTTGTTTTTTTCTCTTGCCCACCGACAGCCCAAAGAATAATTCCCACTGCTACACATGTGATGGTGCCACTCATGTCTGTGTTTTATTTTTTTAATTTTTCCGCATGGCAATCTTTATTTGTTTTCTTAAGGCCCCGGAGTGCTTTTGATGTTGCTAACACGCACTGGCTAGGTCATAACTTTTTCATTGCTCTGGTGGGTGTTGATTATATTCTAGGTCTTAAAAAAGTGCTGGATACAGCAGATTTCTTGTAACATACGGAACACTGCAAAACTTTTTATTGTGACTACATGCAGCTCGTTTTTTTTTCTCTCTGATTAAACGCCATATGCAGTATAGATTTTAATAGGAAACAAATCAAGCACTGACGCAGTGACTCCAGCTTCCTCTTCCTTTTCTGCCTGAAAATTAATTTCCTTCCTTGAATCTCATCAGTTCTGCTCTGTTCTTCCTGTATGTGCCTTTTACTACAGCAGAGTTCACGAGAGGTCACATGGAGCAAAAGAAACGTGTCCTTTTCATGCAAGGCCATGAAATCCAATATGCATGTGGAACAAAAAAAAGTCTGGAACCAAATACTGACCAGTGCTGTTCTAGTTTTACATTTGTTTCAAGGAGGTTTTCCGCTTTTAAAACCTCTGATCTTTGTTGCTCTCTAAAGAGTTCCCCGCTGCTGCCATCATGTTACCTTCTGCTCCGCCGACTCTCCCTTTCCAAAGTGTCCTAATGCACCGTTCGTATCATGGCTCATGCAAATTTTAGATACTATGCCTGCAGTATACAAAGATAAAACAATATCATTCAGCACAATATCTGTTCAGCACTTTGTAAAGCAATCTTTTTTTCATTTTAATAAGAAAGCATGTGCATTTTTACATAATAAATTGTTTATCTTCATACTGCTGAGCTCATGCACATGAATCACTTTTAATCACTACACATCTACAAAAATAAAAATAACCAAATTCCTGTGTAGGAGACATAAGAAATAAATAGCTTATTTGAAGTCCTTGGGTCAGATTTATACCAGTTTCTTTTGCACAAAATTGAGGAAAGAATTGTATGCCAATTCCCACTGTTTTCGAAAGGATCTATTGACGTACTTTAGTCAGATTCAGACATTTTTGCCAATTCACATCAACTTTTTGGGTGGTCTTGTGCACCTGCTGAGCTACCTCCCTCTTTAAACTAAGAGCATAACTCTGAGATTCTGAAAGTAAAATCTCTCTGGGTTTTCTGAATGGGGTATTTTTATAACTTACTGTGAGCTATGAGGGAATAATTGTATGTGCTCTATGTGCAGACGTCTATATGATGCCAAACTTTAGCTACCTCACCACCCCAGTGTATCAGTGAATGCTGGAAGCCTGTAATACAATGGAAACACAATACACTGCACAATACATTACAACTTCACCATTTAAACGCAAAAAAAAAAATCACAGACCATTGGCAAGGTGTCATTTTCAGTGGCACATCATTCAACTTAAAAATAGTTTGCACACCACATTTTCTTAGAAGTCACCTTCCGAGCCAAATTCATTTTCTGAAGGTTTTCCAACAGTCATATGTGCCCCAGTAGCATGAGTATGAGGTCCAAAAATGAATGGATTCTGTCATTTACTTGCTTTCTCAATTTTTTGCTCATTGCTCGGCTCTGACAGTCGGAAATATTCCCCCCAGCTGTAGTAGAGGCTGCTGTCGACCAGCCCCCCAGATAAGATGAGCCTAACTATATAGTGGAGCTAGCATTAGCTAAATGGTAGTAACTGAAACAACACATATGAACAAAATAAGAGATTTAGAAAAATTTTTACCAACCATTCTGAAACGTCCTGCTGCAGCCGCAGAATCTGAACACGTTTGGGAACGGGAACCTCTACTTCTGTGTCCGATTCTGGTTCAATTGGGTACAGTTGAACAACGGCGTTTCTGCCATAAAAAACTGTGATTTGTATGCTAAGAACGTTCACCAGCGAAAGCCGACATCCCCTGCCCAAAGCTAAATTTGCGGGAAAAAACTTTTTAAAAATAATCTTTTTGTGCCTCTGGCAACTAAATGAAATTGTGTCAGTACCCCATAGAAGATGACCTTTAAATGTCAATTGAGAGGCCTAATGAGGCTGAGCAATGAACGTGGAGTTGATCACTACAGTCGGTCACTAATTGCTTATGGCTGTATGACAAAGAGTGACATGTTTGACCTACAACTATTGTTAGTATAAGAAAACAGACATTGGAAAGTGTCAAACAGCTCCTGCAGCGAAGGTGTGTTACGTTTCAGAGTGAGCACATGTTGTTTGTTGTTCCTGTAGCCTCTATGACCAGAACCTCATTGACTTCAAGGCAGTTTGACTGCTTTCTCTTGACGATGACGTAACATGCTCCCTGCTGGAGGCCTTTACTTCCCCGCTACTCTTATATGTCTCTTCCCATCATTCTTCTCCCAGGCCTGAACGCTTGGCATTGGTAGATATTGTGAACTGGCGCTTCAATGACTCCCAACTCTTTGGCTCCTCTTACCTTTTATTCTCTTTGTATAACTGTTACTCTCATCTTTGTGGGACGCTGCGGCAAAACAGTGCTTTTTATTTTTTTTTCGGTTTGGATTTCAGAAGCTGCTACATGTCCCGGGGGTGTTTCCATGTCTTTTAAACCCTGCATTGTGTTTTCATTTGCATGCATAATGTTTTATATCCACGTCCGCCTTGTTTGACCAACTCATTTCAGTGATGTTTTGACAAGGGTATTGTTCAACCCCAGCACCCATCTAATTTCAGACAAATTAAGCGAACTAATTTAATAGAAAGTCCCCATCCATCTACTCCAATGCTGTCACCCAGCGTCAAGAACAGATGGAGCAGCAGCTCCCTTTGGCCCAGCACAGTGGATAATTGGAGAGGCAACGTTAAGGTCACGCACATCTTCTCCTTAAGTCTAGAAACACTGTGCCACATGTTTATCTCCGAATGTGTCCTTGCACACTTAAAAACCTCCACCCCACCTAAATGACTGTTTAGGAATATTGCAGCCTTCTACGTGACAATAACTGTACTTTCAGAGAATAAGTGTTTTCGATTCCCGTCAGCTCTGTTATTGGCTCCTCGGTGGCAGCCCCCTCTGCAATTTTATCCAGATTGTTTCAATTATGCGATTATTCCTATCAACAAGTTACAGAGGGGTTGTTTGTCCCACCAAACGGTCGCTTTAATGATGGATCACTAAATTGCACGTCTCCTCTTAATTGTCTACCAGGGGATGGTCCTGCACACACTGCACTCACTCGTCGTGTAGCCTACAGGTTATACGTCGATATTTAGGATCTCGACTAATCAGAAATGTAGATTAATCCAAGATGTTACGGTGTCGATTTAATCCTGGATTACAGTGCATTGGTTAATTACCAATATCTTAAATAGTTGCATTGTAAAATAACACCCATAGCCTCAGTTGGAAGCAAAGTGGCCTAAAGAAACCAGAAAGTAATCACATTTAAGAAGCAAGAATTAGAGAATCCTGGTTTGTATTTCATAAAAACTTCCACTCCAGCCAGCCAGATAAATGATGATCAAAATAGTTTGGCGATTGGTGCTGATGATATTTTGTGGAGACATTCATCACGTCCTGATCACATATACCAAAGACGTCGGCCATTGCCTGACTTTTCCTCTTGCTCTGCCAGCAGGTTGGCCTGTTTGTTTTTGAATAAAAATGCCTCTGCAGCTGTTGGATAGTTTGTCGTGAGAAGCTGCCCAGATGTTCATGTCCCCCTCAGGACAAATTGCGATAACTTTGATGGCACCACTTGTCAGCTCAGGTCATCATCTGGTAAATATGTTTGATTTAGGGCTGCAATTTGTATTCATTACATAACTATCTTCAGATCCTTTAAAAATAGACAGCTTGTTTGGTCTAATCATACAGTCACTTTGCTCTCAGCCTTGCGATTTGTGAAGCTCAAACATGATAAACAGAAAACCCATACATACCTGAGACTACCAGTACATGTGATCCTCTAAAATACCTCAAAATGACAGTATCATGAGGACTGCAGCACCAATGCGCTGATCTACAACCTGACCGAACTGCAACTGTGGCTGATTTTAGCAGCAAGCCAGCAGTCATGCTGATGAATTTATCACTGGGGACAGGCTGAACTTTCTACACACTACACCCCCCCCCCCCCCAGGATAAAGATATATCCAATCTGGCTTGGAGAAGGTTTTGGAGTGGCTCTAAACTACTCAACTTGTCTCAACTGGGCTTGCTGGTGAAAGGTTAACCTTGGCCTGTTTGATGGGCCACCTTGCTAATTATAACCCCAAACCTCCTCCACATGGGCTTGCTTTGGGCTCTCGGCTGCACTCCCTCTGTCAACAGGCTGGCTCGCACACTTTTTCCCCCTCTGTGCACTCACTCCTAAAGGTTCATTTACAGTCTCGGTGTGCTGCGCACACTCGTTTCTCAACACACCATTAATACTTTAGTGCGGTCCTATTGAGAAGCTAGTTAATGCAGACGAGGTGCGCTAGAAGGCTTTGCGTGCTATTTCTGTCTCGCATTAAAGTAAATGAGGTATTTGGGTGCCAGTGTCTGCTATTGGTCTCAGACGTGGTTTTTTGATTTTCAAATATGAAAGGTGTGTTTCCTGGACAGCTAAGTTGAAAAATGTGAAAGTGGAGCTGCGGCGTGGAGACTTCTAAGTAACTAGCCTAGCATTGTGCATCGCAACCCTACATCTCCATGCAGGATCTTTTTGTAACTTCTTGGCATTGTCTCATGCTATCCATTTAAAGGAACACTTAACAATTTAATTATGTATAAGTGAATGTATTGGTCCATTCATCACTGTTAAACTCGATCCCACACGTTTAGGTTGCATCCTGGATCACAAAAGACACCAAACTCAAAGCTGCAAGTAATTTTTTTTTTTTAGGCAAACAAGAGATAATGGAAACAAACCATATATCATCCTGCATGCTTAAGCGCACTTCTGTCGCTAGGGTATCCTTATGTTGGTGTCTTGACCGGTCTAAGCAGATGACTGCCCACCCTGAGTCGTGTTTCTTCCTAAGAGGGAGTTTTTCCTTGCCCCAGTCACTTTGGTTGGACATGTTGGGTTTAGTTTTATATGTGCCTCTGTTTTGTGTGTCTCAGCACTTCACTTGCATATGTCTATGTAAAGCACTTTGTAACCTTGTTTTGAAAAGTGTTCTAGAAATAAATGTATTATTATTAATTTATTATTATCTGAGCAATTTGTAATATGTTTCGTCTTCAGTTGTTTTGAAAATATTTTGCTGTCTGCTCAGCGGGATGCAACTTCACAGTCGGGCATGCACACATTTCATGTAGAAGCAACACAGACATGTTTTCCTATCATCGTGCTCGTGGGGTTTTGAAAATGAATGCCAGTGGTCCTAAAATCTATGAGCATAGCAAATCAAAATCATCAAAACAATTTTATTAGAATCAAAATTGAATACAATAAAGTAGCCAGCTGGACTTAAATGAGCACTTGGCTGTTGGCCGGCAGCCGGCGCTTATGGAAAACTCTCCCTTTAGCTTTCTAACAGATGACTAGACCTCAGTCATGTTAGTAAATGCACCCCATGCCAGCACACAGCTGCCAGAGCCCCCAGCTGTGGAAAGAACATGTGTTGGTGTTTTCATTGTATAGAGTCTATTCCTAAATTGACATAAGATCCCCTTTCATAATCAAAACATCCTGTGAGTGAGATCAGATCAAACAGTGTTCAGCTACGTAACATGGGCAGGTACATTCTGGCCTTGTGATGGCTGTAAAAAGACTCTTTATATATGAAAGGGTGATCTGATGGATGATGATGAAAGCGAGGTTGTCTAATACCTCCCCCCTTTGTTTCTACAGAAGGTGGAAATTGTCCCTTGTGTTTGCAGGCTAGTTCTCATGCTGCACGTCTGCTCTCTTCACTAAAAGGGAAGCCGCATGCTCAAAGCTGCTTCAGATTATTACCATATGTCTGCAAAGCCCAGAGCTGAGCAGCAAACCGGCTTCCATCCTACCCTCTAATTTCTTATCCCAAAATTGGACATGTGGGTCGCTGTGTGTGACAACGTCCCTCCCTTCTCCCGGCCGGCGCAGTACATTCTCACAGTATTTCTTCTCCCATTTTAGCTGCATAATGGCAGCGCATAAGCCTTTTGAGCAATCCTGCGGAAAATATTATATCTCCAATTGAGATACGTAGCCATGTGTTGTATTAACCTGTCAGATATTCAAAAGATAACCCAGAAGTAGAACACATTGTCTGCATGAAGCGCTTTATAATGGCTCTCCCTTTGGTCGTTTGGTGTGTTGTTTTTTTTCCATCTCCTGGAAGCCAGTGTGCGCATTGTACCTCCACAGAAAGAACTGAGCTCATTCACCACAGAGCTGGCGCATTCATAAAAAGGAATAAATCTGTCAGGAGACATAAAGGGCGCGGGCACTAATTAATGCAGAAAAATGTCAACCCTTTTACAGTTTGCGCAAAATATAGAGAAAGTCCACTCTGGATGTAGGAGGGGGTGTAAAAGAGGTCTTTGTGTCACCCATCCCAAAAGCTATTGGCCCAGTTTGCCCGTCCCAGCATGCAACTCACCTCTGTATGAATACAGCACTTGTCTGATGGAGTGGGCCGAAAGCCCCCCTATCGTCAAGAGATCCTACACAGGGCTTTAACATGAGCAGCCCGCCTCACACGCAGCTTTCCGAGAAACGCTGCCATGGACAAGGCTGGGAGAAAGCGACGGGAGTGGGAGTTTTACCTGCTGCGGTGGATGCGTTCGCTCCACCTTTGAGCGGTTTGACGTTAGTAATTTGGTCGGGAGCGGCTCTGCTAAATGGATTAGAAGTGGGCCCGCGTTCAGCACTTGACAGCCCTCGGCGGGTGGCTGTCAGTGGATGATTAGTAGAGAGCCCAGAAATCTCAGGAGTCAACAGGAAGAGGCAGCGAAAGGTTCACAGACGTGTATTAGCGTTTGATTTGTGGAAAGCAGCGCGGCCCGTTACATCACCTGCCGCCTGCTAAAAACCCGCTCGTTAAAACCTGGATGGCAGGGAAAAAGCTTCTTCCACCTTTTTTAGAATCAATAATATCATCCCCCGGAGAAACAATGGATTATACTTGAGGGAAATCTGTTTGCTTACTTGGACTCGAGTCAGACTTGGACAGAAGGTTCAAAGCAAGTGTTTGCAGCTTAGTGGGATGAGGTAATTGCGCAGGTGGAGATTTTGAATGAACATATTGGCGGTGTTTATAGCTGAGCTGGTCTGGCTCAAGTTTTATTTTTAAAGATGCAGAGTTTTGGGTAATTTGGGGGAGGAGCTGGTGCGGTGACTCCGCTCCACAGGGGACACTTGAGTGGGAGCCAAATATCAGATGCAATTTGATGATTTGCAGTTTTTAGATATTTATTTAGCCAAAGAGTTACAATGTTCCTGTACTGGAAGAAGCGCGGTACTTACGAGCTGGAGGCGCTGCCATCCGCCCTCACTCCAGTGGGGATAGAGCGCTACTCCTGGTCCTCATCCCTGGACGGCATCCATGAGCTGAGTGGTAAGCTGCAGAATGAGTGTGTCACCTGACGTGTGTGTGCGTGTGCGTGTGTGTGTGTGTTTGTGCGCACGATGAATCAGCGGGTTGCATTGATTTGTATTTGTTCATCTGGGGTCCAGTCATTGTTTTTCGGAAACAATCAAATTAAAAACTTCTCTTTAGGCGTGTATAATTTCAATAGTCACCGATACCTTCTGACTGCTCTAAGTCTTTTCTCAACTGTACATTGTCTATGATCGGTAGCACAACAAGTAGTGCCCCTCTGTTGAAGTGATCACGAATATTTTGATTATATACAATGTTGTGTTGCTCCCCCCTCACTCTATCGATGTCCGGATGTAAATGCTGCAGAATGTAAACGGAATGTGCACATGTAAACAAGCGAGAAGGAAAGTGGAACAAAGATGATATCTCATAAAAACACCAGACAGACATTCTATGTTGGCGTTGTCAGAATAAACTGGTGTACCGCCACTGGACCTGATATATAAATTACAGCTTCATGTAGAATATGATTTGATCATTGAACAATGATAAAGTTTCAAATTACTGCTTTTACACTAGTATTGATCCCAATTTAGAAACCTGGATATGATCTCTATCAATCCCCAAAAGATGATGTTGGCCATCCATTTGTTCACTTTGTTCGTGTGGTTGCAATCTTTTTGAAATGAGAACAGACTTTGAAAAACTGAACGAATTGTGTGAAAATCAGTGTCACACATTTGCATCTCACAGATGGCGCTTGGTAAAATTTCACACAGATATCATTATCCCACATACTTTTCACTTTTTTAACACGCAGATGATCTGGTTGACTTGCATGTAAAGCTAAGGATTTCAGCACCATCATGGAAAGGCTTTTCTTTTTTTTTTTCCATTGCTCTCTTCTTCCGTGGAAAGCACTCAGTGACCTGGCATAGACGCAGCTCACATGAGTGAGAAGACAGGGAACAAGCCGACGAGAACAGCTACACAGATGAAATATTTACCGCAGAAGAAGTGCATAGCTGAACTGAAATGCTTCCCTGTCTCCTCTCTGTGCTTTTCTTGATGTGGCACAGGGGCACTTGCTTTCCGCTGTGCCGCCCGATTTATGCCATTAGTGAAAGGGAAGTGATAACACAGGGTTGCGCAGGAATGTTCTTCATCCTCTCCTCTCTGCCAGCCAGCCTCTTGGAAATCCGTCTACTTTCTGGTCAGCTTAAGGACGGTGCCTGCTGAGGCAGACCTGTTTGGCAGAGATGGAAAAAGAGGAATGCTGCAGAGAGAACAGTGAGGCTTTGATCCTTACCTTTTCTCTGTAATTAAGCCATGAACTTCTCTAGAAAACATTTCCCGACTTTGTTGGAACACTCGGGCAAGGAGCATTTGAGTTAAGATGCTGCCCTTTCTCTCCAAAGTTGAACAGAATTGAGAGTCTTGCCTGGTATTTTATCAAATCGGAACCCAGCCACTTGTCAGAATTATAATTTAAA
>CAESWR010000400.1:252640-264738 GCA_903171835.1 Mullus surmuletus
AGGTGAGTTCTTGTTTTTTTTTCATTGCTGTATGCAGACGGTTGAGTGGCAGCTCTTCTAATGACAACCTGCAGCTGCAACCAAGAAATGAGATCAACCACACAGTGTCAACTTAAATAAAGCAAATGCATTGAAACAGCATCTGCAACCTACTTACTAACATTTATTTTTCACATTAGGCGTCCCGGACAGCAGAAGCATTGCTTCAGAACTATTAAGATGATAAGCTTAGCTGTGGAGCATTCTGTCCCATTGCGTCCAAACAACAGCTTGCAAAGAGCACATTAACCAAACAAGAGCCAAGTTTAACTGGCTTCCTCAGGCATTAGTGTCAATTAGATTTTACTACCTGCTCTGGTAGCTGCCATAAGTGTGACAGTCTGATACATTGCTTTTAACAAATTGATTAGCATTTTATCTTAACGACTGAAGTATTTGATGCGTGATTTTAAAATTACTCCTAAAACTAAATGTTCACATATTTTTTATAAAACCTACACAAATTATCACACGTCTTGAAATGCCATTAAAGTGAAATTCATACATATAGTTTAAAAAAAATAATTAATTATGTCCTTGAGAAGGTTGAAGACTGATATTTGCTTTTGATGGATTTCAACTCTGTATTTTG
Organism: Mullus surmuletus; assembly: GCA_903171835.1. Lineage (NCBI taxonomy): Eukaryota > Metazoa > Chordata > Actinopteri > Syngnathiformes > Mullidae > Mullus > Mullus surmuletus. The sequence continues at coordinate 253,272 of CAESWR010000400.1, forward strand.
GGGATATTGAGGCACCATCCTCAATATCCCCAAAATACTGAGCTGCATGCACCCATACCAGCATCTTGGTATGGGTTGGATGCGGGTTTTGATCGCATCGTGCTTCACACAGTGAGTCCAAAATATCCCCAGTGCACCAGTTCATTCAGCATTCCTTGTTGAATACTCAGCCACAAGTTCCAGTAACAGCAGAATTTACCTCTAATTTGCTTGGAATTTAGCACCAACAAAGCCCATAAAAAGAAAAGTTTGACACAAAAGGCCACATCGTTATATAACAATCAACTTGCACTTGACCAGTTACTGTATTTTTGACATAAATACCCTCAAATATTTGAGCTATGCAGTAATCTCCTCATGATGCCTCTTAAATATGGTGACAGGGTAATGGGGTTTAACATAGTACTCTCTAACTTGTAGACCCAAGATATGCAAAGTGTGACTGAAGGCGTTTTTCCTCTCATTAAATAATTCCAAAACGGGTTGAATCAGATAATTCATTTCTCTCACATCTTGTAAACTGAAAGTTGTCCCCCGCCCCTCTCTGGAACAGTTTACACTTGTTGTTGTGTGGTTTTCAGTGTTACATATGGGGACCAAGGGTTTGCTCAGATGTGGTGGAGGTGGGGGATTGAAGAGTGCGACGCACATGTGTGTAATTTAACCACTATGGGGGTACAACAACATTAGACAGGAGGGCTATGCCCTGCCCACACTGCCACTGAACCCTCCGCATTAGAAACAGCTGCAACCTGCTTGTGTTTCTAGTTTCTGTTCGCCAGGCCCTGTCCCGTTCACCTGTAGTGGCTTGTTATTCCCTTGATATTTCTAGTTGATTTGATTTTTGAAATGTAGGTAGACCACTGCATTGGCCGACCGAACAATAGGCAATGACCTACAACTGTAGACAGTATGATGAAACTGGTAAAACTCTGAATCACAGATGGTCACAGAATATATCACGTCTGTCTGACTCGTAGCAGTAGGCTCGGAAATAGTTTGTCCATGAGCCGTCAGCTGTCAGGGGACAGGATCCACACGGGTAGATGACAACAGCACCTGCTCTACCGGTTACCATGATGTAGTCAAATCCATATCGTAGCTAACATCTTGAACGTTGGATTAGTTATTTGTTTATACTGTCCACCCCTACATCTGCCCATCCCGAGTACATTGCAGACCGGTACACCTGCTGTTATTATCTGCAGCGAATATCAATTGACCTAAATATTTCTAGATACCAGCGTCAGCCATAGGAACACCCATATTGGTCAACCTGTTGTTTGAAATGTAATTGGTGTGTGTACACATTGACTACATTACACGGTTTAAAATGAATTGACTCCCATCGCCCTGGACTGAACACCAACATTCCCTTCTTAGCACTCATGTCATCTTCCTCTGCTGAACCCAATGGTGGAGCGCTCGACCTGTGGGATTACATGGTTATGGTCTGACCTCTCGACACCTGTCGATCGACCCAACATCATCTTGTCCGATTCTAGGCGCCCTCTATTATTCCATCTTACACCTACTCCGTATGTGTCAATATGGCACTGTCTTTGCCAGCTTACCCTGTCTGTCTGCCATCCTGCCTGTCCAACTGCCTGCCATCTGTGTTGGTCTCCCAGGAGTCCTCTCACAACCTCTAATGGCAAGAAGGTGCATTGTAGATTACACTTCTTTTAAACGACAAGTGGAAAAGGGGAGCTGTGTTAAACTATGTAAGAGGGAGTTAAAGCAAAGCATAATAAGCATAAGCTTACCTCCTTGTCATGTGCAGTGATGGGACTTGACCAAATGAATTCTTAACATTCCTCGTCAACACGTGTGCATGCCTCAGCCCCCTTGGTTGGCGTTCTTAATGGATTAACAAAGTCATTATGATGAGAGAAAATGTATGTTCTCCTGGTACTTGGCAAATACATATCTAGTTTGTATTCTTGTTTGTGTGTTCCGAGGACGAAAACTTAATCCTGCTTCTCATTGTTTACTTTCGACTGTGGGGACAGAAAGCAGATATGTCCCAGACTATCTGTGAAGTGAACACACCAGCAGGTCAGAAGTGTGTCTGGGGGCTGGTGTTGCTCGGCATACACCGACCACAGGAAAATTGTAATTTTTTTTCTTTTTTTTTTTTTTTCACAAACCAGTTGAAAGATCTTAGAGTTTTTGTAATACAACCCAGTGCCTTGTTTCCAGTGAGCTTCAGTGCTCTGATTTAGCTGCAGCCCAATCGATGTTTTGTACAAAAGACCTGTGATTGAGAGCGGTGAAAGTAAAGCTCAACAATATAGGAATCCCACAATTAACTGAAACAGGCTAAAGCTGCAGAGTCAGGCGTTTGGCTCAAATCCGTACAGTCATTGTAATGGGGACTGCATCTCCAATATTTCATAGTTTTTTAATACAAATAATTGAAATATAGATTGTAGGCACAACGGTGATATATTTCATGTAAAATATCTAACGTTAAAGTTTTAAAGCAGCTACAACTTTTCCTAGCAATTGAATATTAGTCGGCTGTTACTAAGAATGTCTTTGTACTAGTTATTTGTTGTACGCTGGATGGAAATCACAATTTTTTATATCCTGAGAACACACAATGGTATGATGTATTCATCGTTTTTAATCTATGCCATTGAGACGAGTTAGGAATAGATTCGTCTTTAACATATTTAGCGAGCAAATGATTTAAATGCAATTGTTCATTGCTTATAGTCACAAAATGAGGAAATGACGATACATAGCAGACAATACTTCTTGCATGTACTAGTCAGCATCATCTCATCCTTGCTCCCACTGCTCCGTGGGATATTAATGGGTGCCTAATGGGTCTTTGCCCCCGGGGCAGAGTCTCGCTGTGGTGAGTAAACCAGCAAAGAGCTGCATGGATGGGGATGCTCCACTGTCTCTTTAGTGTGCACTCTCATTGTCTCCTGTCACGTGTGTTTGTGTGCGTGTGTGTGTGCGCACGCTTGTGTTTGCTTTTGGCTTAATCAGCAGTGCTGAGTTCAGGAATTCCAGCTCATAAGAGAGAAAGAGAGAGAGAGAAAGAGAAGGTGTCAGCAAGAAATGAGCAAGTAGGAGAGAAGATGGAGTGCAGAGGATGGGAGTTAGCCTGCAATTCAACAACCTGATTAGCTACTTAAAGGTTGACTCTAAGTGGAAAATCAGGCAAGAACTTGAGAGATTCTAATAGAGCATCTGAGGTTACGCTGCAGGTGGAATTAAGATTGACCAAAAAAAGAGAAGAGTTCAAATGACCGAGGGATAACATTTCAGCTGCCACTGTCTGCGTCCTTCTCTGACCTTTTTGCCACAATTCCTTCTCTGATCAGCCTGGCAAGACCCGACCATATCACAAAAAGTTGCAGGAAATCAAATGAATCACAGGATGTGATGAATTTCTAGAGCTGTAAACATGATGCTTTGTGTTTCAAGGACCCATTTCACATCGAAGTTGACCTGCTTAACTCAAACGACCCGCACTCGAGGTGTGTTTGTATAGACGCCAGACTCTGGAGAAAAAGCAACATTTTGGCAAAACCATGAGGTCCCTCTGCGGTAGACTCTTCTGCTCCTTTGGGACACGCTCCATAAAAGTTGGAGTCTCCCTCGGCAGCCGCTTGTATGTAAGCCCCCACCCCCACACCCCCCGAGGGAGCCATTAGCCTGAGGCTCGCTGGCAGAGGCCGCAGTCAGAGCTGAGAGCGCGTCTCGGCCCGATCCCAGCTACTACAAAAAATCTCCTCCTCGAAGACGGTGGAAAGTCTGTAAAATACACTCTGGGGGATCGCTAAGAGGTGCGCTGAGCAGCTGTTTGTTTGACTCATATTGAGGAGGGGTGGACAGGTCGACTCGGCTGGCTTTGTGGTCTGCACCAATTACGCTGCCCCCCACCCCCCACAAGGACCTCTGACCCAAGTGTGTAGCTGTAGCCAAGTAACTGACTCAGAGGGACTTGCTTCTGCTCAAAACGGGGCTGCAGCTTTTCCTTTTTTCCCCCCCGGGTGACAGATTATTGTTTGCCTCCAAGTTCTGCCTCAAAGCCACTTCAATTTCAGCAGCGGCTTCTGGTGTCTGAATCACTGATGATTTATTGATGATATTTCATAGGTGGCCAAATAGGGACAGGTGACACTGAAACGAGCAGGTTATCTGAGCTTGCTGGAATTCGCTGCTTTGCTGCTCTAATGTCGTCTGTTTTTCTCATTAGGCAGTCCAATAAATATTGGTGCGCTTGGGCTCTCTGTTATGATATCTTTATCGTGTGTGTACATGTCGAAGATGTAGATGTAAACACTGCCTTTTATCATACCCTCCATGCAGCGTCGGGCGACTAGTCAAGTAGATTTTAGAGGTTTATTTGACGTCTGTGATTTGTTATTGTGGGGCCGAGTGCGACAAGATTACCCAGAATGAGTGCACTTTGGTGCAAACTCCAGAACGAGGCTTCCTTTCATTTGCTCCGTTTCTTTCCTGTCTCTTTTGTTTTCATTATTCATTTCTCTCTGATCTCCACCCAAACAACACACCCTACCCTCTTCCTTGTGTTTAGCTTTCCTATAAGACATATTCCCATTTTTTTCATTTTATGACATGGTCTCTATTACTGCACGAGCATTTCTTATGCTCGTAGTCGCTCTCTGGCCCTCTTTCTCATTTGGCCCGTGTATAAACACAGGCACGGACCCACGTCTGTGTTTTTACAGCTTTACTAAGAAAGGTGTGTCAGTGGATGTGTAGAGGGACGGGTTGCTGGTTTGGGCGTTTCAGTGACAAAGAGAGAGTTAAAATTCTCTTGTATGTTTTTGTTTCAGATGACAAGCCCGTCCAGGAGGAGGACTGGGTGGTGTGCCAACACCCCGAGTGCCCCGAGCGCCGCCGGGCCTCTAAGGTAAGACTGAGGGATGGACTGTCTGGTAAACCCGGTGACTCACGGATTAAAGCCGTTCTCCAATGTGTCTTGTCCTCAAAACATCTTAAAAAATGATCTCCAATTGTACTTGAAGTCTTGCATTTCCTATTGGCGACTGTAAAAGTATTTCTGTGGTGCATATTAAAGAGTGGACAGGAAAGAGCTGACAGACAATGATGAGCGCGAGTCGGCGATAGGAAGTGGTCCTTGGCCGAACTTGAGAGTGAAAACGACAGCACTGGTCATTTCTGCTTATGCCTCTGTTTCAAGTTAATGTTCTGTCCGGGGCATCAGAGGAAGTAGGGTGATGTTTTGGTAGAAAGCCACCAAGACCATAGAGTAAGGAGGTCAGGGTGGATATATGGGTCAACAAGACACACAATGGAGGGCTGTTTACTTCCCAATTCCTACCAACAGTTGATCTTGGTTTCTATTTATTCAAACAATGATTGTTCCCCAACTGTGATTAACTTGTTTTGTACAGTATGTCAGTTGGGCCCCCATCTTTCACTTCATTTTACTGCAGTTCCTTTTTTTCAAATTTTTTTCAAAGTCTATCCCAAAGAGTTTTCAAGTGCTGCTTGAATTAGGATTTCGCAGCTGAGATGGCAAATAGCTGGAGAAGTTAAAGATGGGAGGGTGTAAACCTTAATTCCGTTTATACGCCTAATAGCATGGTGCTGGAACCGGGCAGATGTATTTTCTCCATTAACACAAAAAACAGATGTTGTGGGTACTGGTGGTGTATTAGAGTCAGCGCCCAAGCTAATGACTTATTCCCACTTATCTCCTTTGTGTCAAGTATCAACAGCTTCAAGGTCTTACATACAGGTGGAGGCTGGTACGCTGTAATGACACACAACAAAGTCAGTTGTTGTGCCTTATCAGTTCAAGCCAGATGTAATGACATTAAAACATAGAGGCGGAGCACCCGAAGCTGCTTCTCTTCTTTAGGTGTCAAAAGGGGCGTGAGTGCCCGGGCTCTTGTGTCTGGCCACTAGACTGTGAAATGAATTATTCCTTTGAAGCCGCTGGTTTTGAAAAGTGGGAGTCTGGCCAGAAGACCGAGGAAAACCGACAGTGTCTGGTCGGTCCACTGGTTGTTTTGGTTTGTCTGCTTGGAGCCGACGTCTCCCTCCTGCCACCAGGGCTGGGCACTGGATGGGCTTTCCCTCTCTGATGAAATGCACTGCTCTCTCGCTGGTAAACAATAGAAGGGGAAAACGACGGAGAGAAACGACAGTGAATTCAGACTGCACGTGGAGAGACACGGTTATATATAGTTTTTCTCCATAGCAACAGAGAATAATAAAGTGGGGGTGAGCCAAAGAGCTTAACCTGAGCTATCCCTACTGAAAGTCGAAAACACTTCAGTCTCTTTGGCCCCCTTCCCTCCTCTTCTTCAAGATTTATTAGTACGGTCATGAATGAAGTTCATGTGCAAGATCATAAAATTCTACATGAAGACCTGTGTTTTTACTGTGAAGGACAAAGCAAAGTCTGACATCAACTGTCTCCTTGGTCAGGGTCAGAGTTGGTGTTGTTATATAAGGAGATTAAGGTAAGGCTTGGCCGACCAGTGTGCACTGGAACATATGGAGTGAGTGGGACAGAGTGGGAGCAGACAGCATCAGTGCTGCTTTTACATGCGCTCTACAACTCTCTTCTAGCTCTCTATGGTGTTTTGTGTCCAGAAGTTGGTCTTCACATCCCACCTGTGACAAGGATATGACCTACTGAAACCAAAGTATTTTGACTCTATTGATTTGAGGTTTTTTTGTGGGGTTGTTGAAGGTTGTATAGTTCTTTTGTGTCTATTTTTAAAATCATACTTGTTTCCTACGGAAGCCTATTGCATTCGCATGAAAACAAAAAAAGGTGACCTTTGGTGTAATTTATTGTTTAGTTTGTTTTTCTGTGATTATTTTGTTTTGTTAAGAACGTTTTTTGTTTTTCTTTCCATGTGAATGCAGTATGTAATTTCCTTCCTTAATTCTGGTTCACTTGTACCGATACAAACTGTCTTTATTCTGAAAACCGAGTGTATGGTCTTTGCCGTTCTTGTGTCGGACTTCTTTTCATCAGTGCGGGCGGTCCTGGGTACTGCAAAAATGGTTTCATCTTTGCTTTCAGTCTAACAATGTGGCTCTTTTCCAATCTTTCTAACTACAAAGATTATCATAGAAAGGCCAGTATTGGGACCATGTGTAAAAAAAAAACAAAAACAAAAACAAAAAAAAACAGTCAAATATTTGTTTCAAATATACTTAATGGAGATAAACATCCATTTTTCTTTAAGCACACAAGCAGACTGGAGATCTATTGTATATGTTAAAGTACACAGTATCCATGAAGTGGTCTTCTTATCAGTAATCATCACAAGAAGTAGCAGCCTGCCGATGACAGAGAACACTGGACCGCTCCTCTTCCTTCTCCTCCTCCCCTGGCCTCCCTCGGAGTGCTACCTTATATTGCACAAAGTAACGGTTAAAGTCAAGGTTGTGGTGACCTTGCTTTGTTTTTCAATAAAAATGAATCTTGACCTCAGTAAATCTGATTTTAGATTAGAGGTGTTACCTGGAATCTGCTGAGCCTTACCGACATTTGTAGACTTAAAACGGTAACAATTTAGCTTTTAACGCTGTGATTTATATTTAGGTTATGCAAATCTGGAATTTAAGGCGTAACTTTGTAATCCTGTCATTTCTGCTAAATCCTAGTTATCACACTGGTGAGATCTCAGGGAAATATTTAGTGTAATTTTTTTCTCTGAACAGTGCGATCTGTTACTAATGAAAGATTAGATAAAAAGATGAAAAGTTTCCAGCTTCTTTGTTGTTGTTTTTTTCCTCATTTGTTTTTCACAGCTTGATCTACCTTGCAGTAATCTCTTTAGCAAGTGAGGAGATCTTCCAAGATGTCCCAATTTCTAATATTTTCTGGCAAATGTATGACTCTGAGGTGTGAAGTACAAACAGGGAGAGGATGAGTCATGTTAGTTCTGGCATTTTCCCTGGCCATAAAAACGGAAATTTATCGCGCTGCGTAAGAATCTTTGACTGCGCGTTGCTCATTCGACTCAATCGTCTGGCTCCCTCCTCGGTTATTTATGTGTCGCCTGTACCAATCTTTAAACAGCAGAGGGCAATGTCATGGCAACCCTGACCTACAGCCCAGCAGCACACTGCTGCTTATTCCCCTCAAGAGTCCGCTCTGCCTGCTCCTGCTCAACAAGTGAGAGGCACGTTTCTAGGAAAGACTGGGAACATAAATACACCCAGCTCCCTAAACACATTTACTCGCATCAAAGCAGGCATTTTTACACAGAAAATGACCCAAAAAACAAAACAAACACAGCAAAGGAACTTTTACATTTCACTTTGAGTTTTTGAAAGTACCCAGAATTGTCTCTTTGATGCGTCGGCGGCCTGGCGAGAGGACACAGAGCAGACACAAACATAGACGGAGAGAGAGGAGAAGGTTTCTCTCTCTGCGGCTGCTCCTCGGCATATAAAACGTTTTGTTCCCAGACAGACGTGCCTTCGCTCTTTCCTGTCGCCGTATATCAGCTCCTGACGGGGGCCACGTCCCTCGCCGCCGCTTCACGACCAGGCCCTGGAACCACAAGCGTTCACCTGCGCCATAATTTACTTGAAATCGCTCCGGGTGTCGCCCTCCGTCACCGCCACCGTGGCGTTACACAACGGGGCTCAAAAAGGTTTGGCTTTCTTCAAGACAGGCCAACACATGTGTTGTTTTTTTTTTCGGAGCCATTTGCTTTTTTTTTTTGCAAGTCAGTAGGATTTAAAAGCAGCCTGCAGGTGTCCAAGTGGAAGATGGTGTAAATCCCAAGTTAGTTCTGAGGCTGAGTTGGTGGGATTCACGTCATATTCAGCTGGTTAGAGCTCAGTACTAGTCTGAGCTTGCTCCACAGATCTAGAATCCCACATCAGGCTTATTATCCCCAATGGCTTACCACCACCACCCCCTCTCTGCTCTTTGCTTCTATCCCTGTCTACAACCCCCCCCACCACCCTCTCCCTCCTGTTCTCTGCTTTTACCAGACAGGACCAGACAAGACAACTAGTAAGGTGTGGATCACCCTGGCAACGGGCCCCTCCCAGCCCAAACAGCTGGAGGCAAAGGGGTGATAATAACGTGAAGAGAGTCAGAGGAGAAGTTTCACTCAGCTGACTCGTGGACTCTCTCGTGTTGTCACTCTCGCCCTCTGTGTTTTTGGTCATCCTCCCTCCCTCTCCTTCTCTCTCTTCTTTTGTCCCCATGTAGCCCCATGTTATGAGTAATCATTCGTTGTTGTTTCACGGGAAATGGTATCGTGTTAGTCAAAAGCAGGCCAGCTCAACTTGGCTGGAAATCTCACCTAACTGACACTGTCGAGGAGCTGCTAAAGTAGTTCAGCAAACAGTGAGGCTGGATGCCCACTTTCTGTATGTGTTAAGGGGGCTGATGGTTACAAGGTATCAGGGACCTTTTCCCGGAAGAGTTGGATCGGGTCCACCCAGCGGTCCGCGTGGGTTTCAGCTGTCGATCACTATATGAACCATGGCACGATCCATACCGATGACTTTCTCTTCTCCTTTTCATTCTTCTGGTTGCAAACTCACTTCTTGATGGGCAAAACCGCCAGGCATTTTATAGTGCTACTTCTTTAAATGTTTCTTTTTCTCTGCATCAATGTTTCCATACTTTCTTTCAAGGGTAAACTGTCACAAGTGATTTATCTCAGAGCGAGAAAACACTATGTTCATCAGTTTCGCTCGATTGCTACCTACGTACAGTATTCCTCACAGCTTGTATTGTACTTGACCAAGCGGCCCGACTGCAGGCTTTAGATTGGGTTTTCTGGGGGAAAAAAATGCAAAAAGGATGTGACCTCAGCTGTAACTGTAAAGATCCTGGAAAGTTTACTTTATGAAGTAATGCAAGCCTGCTAATGGAACTGGTGGTCTGCTACGCTCTAATGACTCTGGAGTCGCTCGGTTACCTAATCGCTTTTCAGCATGAAGTTGACCATTGAATAACCCTGGTGTTAATTTGTTTATTCAGGGAAGAGCGTGCATGCCCCTTTCCAGCATTTTATTCCCTGCTGCATTTGCAGACGTTCACGTCGACTCACGGCAGAGTTCATTACCTCCTGATCAGCTATTGAGACTGCTTGTGTGGGTGAGCTCAAATATGCTGGTTACACACGCGTAGCTGTTGAAAACTACTTAGTGTAGTGGTCGTAAGCTTAATATGTCTATGGTTTTTTCATTTTGTTATGTAACTCCATCCTCCTCACCTGTCTTTCTGCCGTAAACTTACTGAAACAATGGGAAACACGATGACAAGATTTCAGCTTATAGGTTGTAAAGTTATATTTAAGAGTTCTGGGGATGCTGAAATTTTAAGAAATGGATGCTAGTTTGCCATAGTTGAACAACACACGCATTCCACACTGGCATTATGAATAAAAATGTTGCCCTGTATTCCGTTCAAATGGATTGTTTACAGGTGTCACAGAGTTTGAATGCAATGCACTTGATGCGATCAGTGATTAATCACTAATCACTCATATTTATTAGCCAATTTGCTTAGTTGGCTTGTAAAAGGGAAAGATGGTCTGATTTCAGCTCCCTTCTCAGAATACTTCCTGTTTTTTATCTCTTCCACAGTATGATCAAATTAGAGGACGCAATCTTGGATTTTCTTGTTGGTGGTGTTTTGAGGAACAACCATGTAATCAGTAAAATACTCCTCACATTGGCTAATCATGTAAAAAATCTTTCAGTCTAGCATTTACAGTACTATGACACATTTGCAAATAGTTTTGTTAATATGCCAGTTACAAATGAGGTTTACCTTCAGTCATATAACTGCTTTACAGGTTGGAATATACAGACCCCAACACACTCTTACTATGACAAATTTTTTGACAAGAAATTTTAGACAGTCATTTTAGTAGAGATGACCTCATGTGTTTTCATGTGTCATCAGTTTATACTGATGAACAGTGTAAAGAGACGGTAAGTTGGCTCGTTGCCACATTAGACAATTGTTAAAATAAATGTGGGACTCAGTCTCTCTCAGGAAGGAGCTCCCCTCTTGCGTGCCAGCTGGCCTTGATTGGGCTAAACAAATCAGCTGATGACAAATCCTTAAAAAAATGACACGCATGTTACCAATATTGATATCAATGCCTCTTCCCACTGGCAGACAGTCACGGCATGGATTGCAGCAGTGTCAACATGTTTCAACAGGCTCTTGTCTTGCTTGATTCGCACACACCACACACACACACACACACAGAGAAGTCCTAGTTGTTTCCCTAGCAGTACTTTTCCAATTGTGTAGAATATGATTTGCCACTGATGATGCTGAAACTGTGATTAATTCTACGTCAGCCCCCGGTCATCCGTCTTTGCCGGCCAGCGACACGTGAAGCTTTTTGATTCCGGATTATAGCGGCTTCGGAAGTCTTACTATTACGTTCCTGTTGATTCTGATTGAGCTGTCACATAAGAAAAAAAAAAAAATAAACATTTT
>CAESWR010000400.1:268099-279740 GCA_903171835.1 Mullus surmuletus
CCCCCCCCCCCCACCCCCCTTCTTCTGTCTCTCCTTCTTCTCCTGCCCTGAAGCCATGGATAGGCAGACAGGGTTGCGTCATAGTCCAGCGTTGCCTGAGACGGCGGACGGCACACTTTACTCAGTTAAAGCAGAAAGAGACCCGCTGCCGGTGAGTGTGTGAGTGGGTGGGTGAATGAGGCTTTTCCTTCGCACGCTCGTATTTATCATCCCCAAGTCAACTGGCTCTGAGTGTCAGAGCTGAGCTTGGCTTTGTTTAGTTCTTCGGCTCTAAGAGGATTTAGTTGTTTCTTTTCCTAAGAAGCAGAAGAGTGCGTCGTTGCTCTCTGTGGTGACGACACTGAGGGATGGTGGCATGTGCCATTTGGGTGTCAAGTAAATATTGGACCATGCTGTTGGGGGGTGCGTGAACCCTGAAGTTTTTGTTTTGCTTACTATCGGTAAATGTGAAAAATAGTATAAATACCTGTTGGATTTACTTGGAAAAATCCAGACGTTAAACCGGTGTGCAGTCATACAAGTCGCTGTTTGATGAAATGACAAGGTGATGTGTTTTTGAGGAAAACCTCACTGCAAGTTGAAACAAACCTTTCCTTGGAATGCATGATACACCATACCAGGGGGAAAAAAAGGTGTTACAGTATTTCCTGTTTGCGCCTGATTTTGTTATTTTCTGTGGCAAAGGTTCAAAATCCTGAGTGCCAGCAATGCACAATTCATGCTCATGGACTAGATGAATAGAATGATGAAGGGTGTGCCAAAGAGTGATGGGCAGTGATTCACAGAAAGAGTTAATGAATAGCTGCGACCAGCACACCTGCTCTTAGTCCTAGGAGTAAATGCAAATGCGTTCTTCCATAATGTATTGCTGGACGTCATTCTTTTGTTATGTTTTGAAGTGTAATTGTGAGTGTTACAGGCTCACAACCGTGTTGACACTATTCTCCTTGATATTTATGGTGTGTAATCTGGGAAAAACCTCTCTCCCGATGTGTCACGACGCGGTGGAGGATGATATTATGAAATACTGTGTATGCTGACACTGTCATCAGGCTGGCTTCCAATTCTGATCAAAGAAACAAATGAGTCATCAACCGATGAGTCTAATAAATGTGAGGCTGACATACTGGATATGATATGCCCCTGGGGGGGGGGTACATAAACATCCACCACGGTTTACAGACAGACCTCTGCTTCAGCATGAATCACATACACTGTCACGATAGATCGCTTCTTATGTCACTGCGGCACTTTACTTTCAGTTTTAGCTGTTTGTCAGGCCTCTTCTCGGAACGTAGCACCTGCAGAGCTTTCCCTGGATTCTGTCAACAGCAGGATTGTGTAATTTGGAAGTCGAGGTTTCTGTTTCAGTAGTTTAAAAGGTTGTGTTTTGGCATTAAAAAGCAATAATCTGTTTTCTTAACCATAAACATGGGAGAAGGGTTTTGCAGTGTTTTAGCATATCAAGATCGCTAGATGGCTTGCTATGCCCACAGTAGAGTTACATGTGCTAAATTGTGTAAATTGGGGGTCGTTTCTGTTTCAATAGTTTAAAAGGTTAGTTTGTGGTGTTAAAAAGTATGAATTCATTTTCTTAATCATAAACCCAGAGAAATGTTTAACTGTTTTAGCATCCCGTCTTGTTTGATCAGTGTTACAGATCTGTCCTGGCTTTTCCTTTCTTTAGGAACGTTTATACCCCAACAGCGATATTGAAGCTACACTTTTGGTGAGTTGAATACCAGAAGTACCCCGGGGCTAAAGATCAATGCAACTCCTGTAAATTAGATGAGCTGCCAAGGATGCTTCTGCCTTTGCTTCTTTTTCTGTGGCAATGCAGCTCTTACCTGAGCCATTTATCACTATATTATATCCTCGGCTATATTTTTAAAATCCTTTTTATGTGGATTTCATTGTTGAAAAATGACCTGCGGATACAAGAAGACCACTTTAGTCGATGAAAAATGAATCTCACTCATATCACTCATAATTTCACGACAGGGATTATTATAAATGGCATGATGTGTATCGCATGTAGCAGTGTGATATGATCACTTGTTCATCCTCTGTCTGCCTTTGTTGCACTGTTGAACCTCACTCGCGGCGTGTCGGATATATTTAAGGCCCAAACAATCCCCACTTGCAGGTGTCCCCTGCCGCAGTGTCGTATATCTTCACACGCCTACTCTTTTTTTTTCCCCCTCACCCTCAGATATCACCTTTGAATTTGACAACATCGCTGTCCGTTGACTCCTACCCTCCTCGCCCTGCGTTTGATGTCTGCTGCTGGATGAGGTCTTTTCCACAGAACTAACCACCGTTTAATGAACATGTTTCGGGGGTAACGCACACACTCGCGGGCTTGTGCACATATTTAGCTTTCGCCTCGAAGGATGAAACACAACAAGTGCCTTCCGTTTAAGTGGATCCATATGTGTGCGAGGCGTCGGGGTTGATTTGTACTAGAATGAAGTGGAAGTGAAGTGAGTTGGTTAATGGGAAGCAGGTCTGCAGACGGGTGGGCAGTCTTGTTGCATAAGGTCTGCAGTTAAAAAAAAAAAGAAAAAAGAGGTCCTGGCTCTCCTCCCCTGCCTCCGCACCCGGCCAGAGGACAGATGGCAGGAGAAGAAAGCTAGCAAGCGGCAGGCATCTCCCATGCCACTCCTCAACAGATGCATCGTTTATTTATTGAGAATAAGTCAGACGTGGGCCAGGCCTGCCCCGGCTCCCCCTTTGATCTCCCACGGCCATACTGGGCGCTGCTTCTAATCCCACCCACTGGGCCCACGGCTAATGGCAACTCTGTGTAATGTTTAGGGAAGCGGGCCCTCTCCAGCATACATGAAGAGGCCCTACGGGGTCGCATGTTCTGCTCCCGGGAGGACAATGAAGAGTGTCTGTGAGCGAAAAAGTAAGTGGAAAAGTAACATGCTGCAGAGTTTGACCTTCCCTCGCTCTGTCAGCTGGGCTTGATGCAAAACATGCCCGCTCTGCAGGCATTTAGCTCGTTAAAGTTTTTCTCCGACAGTCCGTCTCACTTAATGCGGCGGCTGGAGTTGTTTTGTTTGTTGTGACCAATCGGTATCCCAACAGTAGAGCCACACATAGGGGCGGGGAGGACAGCATCTGGAGGTGAGGAGGGGGGCCACAATGCTGCAAGTAGTTTTAATGGTCGGAGTTGGAATTTTTCAACATAAAAATGAAGTGATCTGTTAAAGATGCCGTCCTCCACAAATCCTGAAGGCTGGAATATGGGTCAACTGAATGTCTGTGCTGCACCATCAGATCATTATAATGATTTTTAAGGAATAAACGATTGTCTTTGTCCACAAACATTCAAATGTTTTCATTGATGGTTTTAGGGTTTTGGGTTTGTTTTTGCTTTTGCTTTTTACAGTGGGTATGATGACATCTGGAAACTTGCATTTAATATGCTCTGAGCAACAAATACAACTGGTAAAATAATAAAAATAATAAAAAGAGGTAGATTTTTCACACTCATATGAATTAATACCCTCTTGATGCACAAAAGTGCAAAGAATGCCACAAATTAAGAGTTAAATTAGTTTTTGACCCGTTTTTACAGAGGAAAGTAGAGATTTTAGGGATTGTACTTGCCATCCTTGATACTTCCCTGTATTTGAATTGGTATGACTCGTCTGTCCTCTGCTATGTTGACTTGACAGCGTGGTCAAATGTCGACACAGTGGTGCATTTAACTGTGAAAATGAGCCTGGGCTTTCTTCATTTCTAGACAATGAACCACCGATGATGTGTGTTTGTGTCTGACTCTTGGGTTATCTTTGATTAGTTTGGCGTTGTCGGCTGCATGAGGTATCCTGACCAGAGTCTGTCTGGCTGTTCAAACTGACTTCACCACTATGCGAACAAGACCGTGCATGACCGCGCCTCATCTTGCGCTAACCAGTCATTTTTGCATGTGCAGGTGTGTTTATTTGGATGCACTTGAGCGTTCTTTTTTTCTTTCTTTTCTTGCATGTGTTTTGTGCATAAGCATAAGGGCCTGGTCAGGTTTTTGGATGACAGCAATGTAAATAAAAGGGCGAGAGTTTGATTTAAAGCTGCAGAGTCCTCTTGACGGATGAGTAGAGGAGTTAATGCTAACATAACTTACTGCTGAGAAGAATCTCGTCCAGGCGCCAAATCGGTGATGACTTGCATGTTAAGACAGGACCTTAAAGCAGCCTTTTCTGTGGGAGTGGAGTGATGGTAAGCATTAAAGTTGGCCCGTGTAATTAAACACATTGTACCTGGATGTCACCCACAGTCTCAACAAAGCGCTGTCTAAAGCCCGGAGCGCAACAAGACCTTTCAGCGTGAGGGTGATTGGTCCAAACAATATGGTTTGCCCTCAACATAACCCATTGTTTCAATATGTAGTATTAGTGAAACCAGCGTGTTGATTCAGCTTTGATTTCTTGTTCTTTATAGCTCCAGTATGTGTGTGAGTGTAGGTTGACAACGGCCACGTTGAACAATGACAGGCAGTTTGAGTTTGCTCGATGGGCGAGTACCGCGGCCACAGCAGTCTGCGCGTTGTACGAGAGCAATAAATGTGTGTGGGAACTGCACTTTTCACAATATGTCAATAAAAGATAAGATTTTTATTTGTCTGCAGTAAAAAACTTGTAGACTATTGTTTTCTATTGGGTGTAGTAAATGGGAGTGTTAACCCGTAACACACCGAGCTCCCCATGCGCATACTGAGAAATACACAAATACACACCCGCATGCATACACACACTCCAACATAACACAATAAAGGCCTTATTAATAGCTCAAGCTCAAGTGTGTTTCCGCTCCTAGCCAGTTCTGCCTGTTAATTCACATCCATCATTGTTTACATCTTTGTATCATTGTGTTGCGCTGATTGGTGATTGCTTAAAGCAACGATATTAAACTATTTTACCATAAATAATCAAATGGTACTCACACAATACACCAACAGATGTTTTCCTCCAGCTTGCCTTGCATATTTACCATCATATATGACATTAGTGACAACTTTTAAGTGTTCATAGAATCCAAATTTTGCTCCAATCGTCAATGGGGAAACTCACCATTATCTCAAACATCTGTGCACCTTTTTACAGTGTTTCTATACCGTTAAACTATTGTGGCATCTTTTCTACACTCTGATATCAACATAGTACTGTGCATCAGCATCTTGCAATTGCATGCTGTTGCTTTAACACCTGAAAAGTATTGTCAGAAAATGGAAATTGAATTTAATCACTCACTTTTTGGGGCTCCAAATATTCCCTCAATTGTCAATTTTTTTTTTCTTCCATTTTTAAGGAAATATGTGAATTGGCTTCAGACTCCTTAATATGTGTTACTTTTCAGTCATGTTTTCTTCAACACTTGTTGAGTGATCGGTCACTCCCAGAAGAACACGTGATAATCAACATTTAAGATAATGGAGACTCTCTCAGTTGTGGCGAAAGCAAACAACCAGGCTGTCAAAACTGGCACGAGCAGAGATTTATTTCATGTGCAGGAATCACAAAAGGAGAAAATAGCAACAACTTTAAATTTGTAAATGGTTGAAAATTAACCCCACACACACAGCTGCATTGCACCTAGTCTTGTTTCATAATGTTAATAGGATTTATCAGTGTGCAATGATGGTCATTGTCAAGGTGGTCAAGTAAAAAAAAAAGAAATGACCAAATAGGATTAGAAGTACACAATACTCTTATGCATTCCAAAGTTTTTTATGCAAAGGTTTAAGTGTCCATTATAGAAGAGCATATGGATTTGATTGAGATGTGCTACATAATATCCTGTTATCCACCTGTGATAGTTGTGGAGAGCAACATATGTTGCAGAACTACATTTTCAAGTGGCCCTGCCTGTTCATCCAACAGCACAAATTTCCTGGCAAAAATGATTATGTTTTTTAACCGCTTCTTTCACAGAAGAGTGCCAAAACAATGGCCTCGGGCTGACATACCCTCCTATTACTCCTCCTTTGACCTGTTGCAGACACACATGCACACAGTGATGCATTCTATTACATAATGCTAGGTGTGCTCTGGCAGGACAAGCTGTTCTGGAGGATGGCTGCGGTTTGGAGGAGGGAGAGACAGGCAGGTTATCAGTCGAGTCTTGTGCGAGTGTTTAACCTGCGACGCTGCCTCACTCCTCCATTCCTCAGCAGAGCGGACATGATGACGGATAGACCTTGAACTGCACCGATCTTTAATCTGGGTTTCAAGTCATCTGCTGCGTTAAAAAGAAAAAGACTCTGCACACAAAGACTGATTGCCCCCAGATTTTCCATTTTGCAGGGGGAAATGGCAAGCTACCCGGGCTTCTGTGGAATCGTCCGCGGGGGGGTGGGGGGGGGTTGGAAGCCTAATTGAACTGCCAGGCGGTCAATCCGAAAAGATGCTTGCATCTGAAGTGAATAGGTCTGAGATTCTTCAAAGTTGCGCCATGTGAGCTATTGTTTCTGTGCTATGCCGGAACCAAAATAAGCATAGCATGCACAGTATGTACTGTATTGCATTCTATTGAAATAGCCTTAATATGTAATTTACCACTGTTGGGAGGATTAAGCATCACGCTAAACAACCCTCACTCGCCTCCTAAGAGTCCAGTCATCTTTCAAACAATAATGGCCTCATTGCTGCTTAGCAGCTGCTGCAATCATGATGACGCAGCAGCACGGTAGTCACGAATGTTTAATAATTGTTTGTGTGTATGTGTGTGGGAGTATTTGCCAGACGGGTGGAAACGAGGGCGCATAAGCAGGTGACACGTGGCGTCTGATGTGCTAAGCCAAAACCAGGGTTGCTGTTGAGCCGGTGTGTGTTCTCAGCTGTTGGGGAAGAAGGGGAGGGTGTGTGTGTGTGCGCGCGTCTGTGTCTGTGTAGCATTTTATCTGCAGTCCCCCCCCCCCACCCGTCCTCTTCTGTGGACCTCTCCACTAATCCGGGTAGATCTGAGAACAGGCATGCCATGGGGGACACACACGACACACGCTCACATGACACATGTTGTCTCTCACACGTTCGTACACACCGGTGGTACGAGGCATGCACGGCTTCCCATCAGCTGTCTCGCATCGCCACCTTCTCTTACATTCATCTTCACTTACAAATTCCTCCTCCCGCAGCGTCGGGAGAACAAATCGGGCTCCAGGACCACAAAAGGACGGATAACGAAAGCCGGGGCCATCGCCATGCCCAAGTATCAGCCATCCCACTCATCAATAGGAATGTTCAGTATTGCAAAAATCCTCGCCACACATCTCCCGAGCTCAAACACTGTTTTGTTCCACGGGGATCTTCAGGTATCTGTCTTCAGAGGGAGATTACAAAATCTTTTCTTAGTTTATTGCAAGTTTTTTCCATTTTAGCTTTTTTTGGGTTCTTCATCTTATGATGCACTTGTTTGTCTTGGCCGGTGCATCAGGTATTTTCAGCTGCTTTCGTTGCAGGAGGAATGTCCCGACGTAATAGCGAGGAGGGCCTAGCTGCTATCTGGGCTATTGTCTAAAAATGGCATCTGATTTGCTCATTTTTCTCCTGGCGTGGCTGTCCATATCCACACCTCGCGGGGAACATACCATGTCTGTGTGAGGGAATATTTGACTCCGCCGCATGAAAATGTGTGCGCATGTGTCGATGTCAACTTCAGAGAGGCCTAAGGAGGTGGTGTTGTAACGGATTTCTGTGACTAGTCTCCGTCGGGCGGTAAACTGATGTCAGTGATTCAGTCCGAGGTGAGATACTTTAGTCCTCTGCAATGCAACGATTGAGAAATAATCCTTGACTAGAGTTAGAGCAAGCCTCAACAGG
This sequence comes from Mullus surmuletus, assembly GCA_903171835.1. Classification (NCBI taxonomy): domain Eukaryota; kingdom Metazoa; phylum Chordata; class Actinopteri; order Syngnathiformes; family Mullidae; genus Mullus; species Mullus surmuletus. The sequence goes on from CAESWR010000400.1 coordinate 275,929, forward strand.
GTCTCAATTTCTTTCAAATTTTAACAGCATGAGCGGAGAAGAGGGCTTTTGGAACACATTTGGCCATGTGCTCCTCTCAGGATGGAAATGATGATCCATTTGTTGAGACATACCTCAACAGCTGTTTGGTAGATTGCCATGAACATATAAGAAAAGACCTGTTGCCCGAAATTAATAAATCGTACCAACTGATACCTCAACTTACTCAGCGCCTTTCGTGCAAATTGCAATGTTAGCATGCTAACTTGCTAAACATTATCTAGTTATCAGTGTGTTAGCATAGTCATTGTTACTATTTAGAATTAGCATTTAGCTGAAACCACTGCTTTGTCCAAATATGCTGTTTTCTCAAAGTGAAATACCTTTCAGAATTTCTTGTGGTCTTAATGGTTTAATCTCCCATCCCTGAGACACCTAAAGTGTCTTTGAGCAAGACACTGAACCCATAACATACTTTTGTAAAAGTGCATTAAGTACCATTCAGGTAGGAAAAAGTGCTATAAAAGTACCCATTTACCATTTACTTGATGTTTTTTGGGCATTTCATGTACAATTATAGTCCAGGATTTTGAGAAAAAAAGTGAACAAGAATGAAGGACCAATCTCTCCAGAAAAGTAAACCTGTTAGTAAAAGGAAAGTGTACCAGGCTCGATACTGTAACTGTACAATTTGTGAGGCAACTAGCTAATCATAGCTGGCTACGTATCCTGTTGCTATCTATAAAGGTAATCTGACACCAGCGTCCTAAGATTCCTTCGCTGGAGAGTAATGCTTTATGAGGCACCTGTGCATTGGCAGCCACCGTCCGCTTTGAATCGACCTGGAGATTCATGGAGCCCCCGGACTTGGGCTGTTGACCTACTTTTCTCAAAAAAAAATCTTCCGGTCTTGCTTGCGGAAGTAGTCTGCCAAATTTCTTTGCAAAATGTACTTTAAATTCGGCCAATATATATTTGAAGTCAGACTGATGAAGATTCACCTTTTGCTCGGATTTGGGCTTCTCTTATGGAATCATCTGTTCATTAGTCTACAAGTCTAGACCTTTTCTGTGTTCGACCAAATTTGCTTGACTTGACCCTTGGCTCTTACCATGGTTCCACAAACATGTCCTTTCTGAAGGTAGGTCATGGGCAGGTAGCTTAGATTTTTTTTTAATCTAAACGTTTTCCCTAAAGGTGGTGTCGGACAACCGAGTAAGGCTGCAGGCCAGAAAACCCAAACACTTGGTTGATTGGTGCTGTGATGGAAAGTCTGAGGATTATCTGGAAGTACATCACTGCAAACAGCAACACTATGCATGTGATCTGTTCTTGATTTGAATACATCTCTGTGCTTTACAGAATAACCCATGCTAGTAATTGTAACATTGTGAAACAATGTCGAAATGGTCCAACTGTTCATGTTTCTTGTCATATTGCTGTTTCCAGATCTCAGATTTTGCTTTATTATTATTAAAGAATAAGCAAAAGTTCTGAAATAGGCAATTATTCTTTTTTATGTCTATTTTTTTTATTAAGTTGTCCAGACTGGGGGGAGATCTTTAGACCCTGACCACAATAAACAAAACCATTCTGCTCGCCGACTCTAGTCTGTATGTCTTTCTATTTAAAACCTCTTCCCGGTTGGGGCTCTTTCTTGGGTATATTGACCCTGGGTGTATGAGAGGAAGGGAGGAGTTAGTGCCGGCGGTGGCAGAGGACAGAGAAGAAAGGGGGAGAGAGGAAAAAGAGGAGAAGACCCTGGCTCGTGGAGCTCAGAGCGGGACTGTTTAATCTCCGCAGGACCGTCAGATGGCTTTGACAGAGCGCAGGCACCAATTAGGCTGCGAGATTAGGGGGGCTTTGTACTTCTGAAAAGCTTCTGGACGGACCTTTTTTTCCTCTTCCTTCCTGCCTTCAGTTTATATCTTTACTGGGACTCCTCGCCCTCCCTTCCCTCCTTCATCTACTCCTTCCATCTCCTTCCATGTCTCCTTCCTTGGCCCCCTCCCTCCTCCTGCGTTCTCCTTGCCCCGTGACCTGCTTCTGCGAAATCTGCGATTATACCTGGCTAGACATTGAGAAGTGGATTAATAAGGCAGCTCATCAGTGTGGATTGACGCGGGCGACGCTGCAGAGGGAGTGAGCAGGGCAGGGCTGTGGACCGTTGGATGTGTATTTGGGGTCCCTGGTGCCCGCCAGCATGGATTTGGAGGTGCCTTGCCGGAGCGAGGTAGACTCTGGCCCCCATCTGCAGAATGTGACGGTAGAGTACTGATAGGGAGGGGGGAGTTGCAGAGCATGAGGCGTTCAAATGTCTCTGATGTATAACTTGAGCGTGTGCCAGTTCATACGTAACAACAGTTTCTTAATATAGTTTCTTCAGGAAGACCTTTAGAACATTGCCCGAGGATGGCGTCTCGCATATCTATACGTTATTGTTTGTGTTTTCATGAAGGCAACACTCCCATGCTTGCATTCAAAGCCGGCCGCGCGCTTATTTACACACTCATACACAGACATGCTGCTCCTCCTGAGTACATGGAAACAATGACAGGAAGCAAATTAGCAGGGCCTCTATTGTATCTCCCCATAAATCCTCGCTTCCTGAGCTGGGTGTGTGTGTGATGGCGTGTGGTTGGGTGGGGGGGTATTCGGACATAGGGTGGAGTGAGGAGACATAGAAGAGCACCCCTGGTGTTTCTGAGGTGAGGGAAAGAGTATGAGCGGGGGTTGGATATGTCTGGCCGAGAGATCCTTAATCCCGCAGCCTTCTGCCGCCTGTCGCCTCGGATCCGGGGGCGTTCGCCTGGACGCTTCCTTACCCGTGCCAGCTTGAGCGTTCCACCTCCGCGTGCGTGATTTTTAGGTTACGTAAGGGGCATGCTGGTCCCAGATCAGCATGAGAGGTGGAAAATTGACTTTAAGTCAATTAGTTGTCATCCCACAGAGGGGGACAGGTGGTGGGAAGGTGGGAGTCGCCAAACCTCAGGAATGCCCGTGGCGGCCTCTGCGGTCATTTAATTACAGCAGACACAATAGTCGGGCAGGAGGCTGTTTATCCTAAAAGTGTGTGACTGTTTTACCCTTTTCAGTAACGCTCAGTCTTTTAAAATGCTTTTGTATTTTTATACAGAGGCATTGTGTACTTTGCATTTTTGTTAATCTGACCCTAAACCCCCCCCCAATCTCTTCCTCTCTGTCTCTCTCTGTGTGCAGGTTTGCCACCACCCCGACTGCCAAGACCTGAACAGCAAAAGTCCCCTTCACCTGTGTGAGTCATGTGACTCACGCTACCATTCAGAGAACACAGACAACATGCACTTTGACCGGCACCCCCGATTTGACTTACAACCTCAAGGTAGATCTACGTTATTTCTTTATTTGGTATTGCAGCTCTGACAGTGATATCATACACATTGCCCCATTACGGGGCTCCACTGTGTTTAAGACACTAATGGTTTTTTTTAATGTTGTCTAAATAAGGAAGTATGCAACTCACATTTTCAATTCCCCATGTTTTTTTGCAATAGTAAATATAGAGGATCAGCTGATTTTTTTAATTTAGACCTCGCCTGATGATCAAACCCTATAGGTATTTTGTGCTTACTCAATTCATTCAGCCAGATGTTGTGTTTATGTTAGATGATGAATTGCTGGTCGCTGGTTTCGTGGAACATTGTACAGTTTAGCTTTATGCTTTGCAGGACAATTAAGTAAATTCATTTTTTTCCCACAAATACCACAGCATGCTGCGAAGCCACTGGCCTTATTTTTCATAGAATCTGCATTTTGTTCGCTTTCTACTGCGTAGAATTCAATTTAGATGATTG
>CAESWR010000400.1:280137-301006 GCA_903171835.1 Mullus surmuletus
AGCCATGAAATGTGTGTCACTCTTGGGGATTTGTGTTCTTTTTGAAGGAGTCGGAAGGGAAGGTACGATAATGTCTGTGTTTTTCACAGGGAGCGCAAACCAGGGGGGATGAAGCTGGTGAAAAAGAAGCCACGGAGACGACACACTGACGTAAGTACTCGCAAAGAGTACTTGAGTACTTGAACAGAACCACAGTTTCATTTCAACCCCTCAAAGCCTTTTTCTGTCTATTTTACAGTTATTTATTGCGTATTTTTGAACAACCTCCATTATTCACTGCCACCATTAGACCTTAATTCTGCCTCCCAGTCTGCTCTCTGTCTGAGCCCAGCTTTATAGTGAGAAGGAGCCCCCCTGTGGATTGGCTGAGAGCGCACATGCAGCACGAGCCCCGGGGCCCCACCTGTGTAAACTTAGCGCCTGTTCTCCCCCTGCAGGACCCCAGCAAGGAGTGCTTCAGCCTCAAGTTTGATCTCAATGTGGACATAAACACCGAAATTGTACCTGCCATGAAAAAGAAAACCCTGAGGTGAGCGGAGGGGGTCACTTTTTTGCTCCTGTTTAAGATATTAAATTCTGAGCTTCTCAAATGTTTATATTGGCTCTTGGTCTTTGCAGAGAGGTTGTCGGGCCGGTGTTTGAGAGGAACGGCATCGAGTTGTCCCGGGTCGACTTGTTCCTGGATCAGTCCAACACGCCGCTGTCCCTCAACTTTGAAGCCTACCGGTTTGGAGGGCACTACCTCAAAGTCAAAGGTAACAACAACACACCCATGGCAACGTTTTTTAGCTCTTCTCTGACTCATATTTTTGGAGATTTGCTTATGTGCCATCATTTCTGGATAGTGTCCGGAGAATCAGCTCCAGACACTGTTGGTAAACGCACTATAGTTAAATAGTCGGCTGCTCGTTGTTGTTTTTTTTTCTTTTGTCCGATGATTTCTGAATTCAGTCAGACATTCTTCATTGCAGTCATTATTTCAACGATTGTTGCCCTCGGCGCCCTATGATCTTTGTTGTCCTTTATCTGAAATGTCATCACCACTCCTCACAGCTCCATGGCAATTTTCAAAATTGAGGCATCCTACAGACTTTTTTGCCTGCAGCTAAGGAGTCTGTCTGATTTGGTCAGGCATGATTTCAGTGGAATTTTAGTGAATATTTGGACTCTCCATGGTAATTTTCAGTTGTCAAAAAAAAAAATTGAAGTTATTTTATTTTATATATAATATTTGTATTACAGAAGAAGTGCACATAATTTAACTCAAAAGACACTTTTATTGGTTCTTCTTTACTTTGCATTCACCAAAACAACATTAGGTCATTGGAAAATCAGTGCATAATTACACGTTTACACACCCTGTAAATTGGATACTCTACTAAATTGTAAAATTGCAATGATGGATGTAGCAGTTATCTAGCTTGATCTCCGTCAAATTGCATGTGCCTGCACCGATTACAAAAGCAGTTAAGAAATTATTCATCTGCAAAAAGGACGACAAACATCTTGTTGTTTCATGTCGCAGCCAAATCATTGTTGGCGTAAGATCAAAACGGCGATACATAGTGGTGCTTATGTAAACCTAACAGGAAGCTTTTATTTTCTTTATTTGTTCATCTTCAAGAGGGAATATATATAATGGCCAAGTCTGGGTTTTTTTTAGCTTCTGAAGATTTAAATAAGCGCTCAAAACAATCCTTCCATCAGCCTGCTTTGTTCATAGAAATTACGAAGCCGTTTGGTCTCGTTCCTTGTGGTCATGTGGTATTTTAGACGTCACACCACCCTTATCTGCAGCGGCCGTTAACAATGACCAGGACAAACGGCCAACTTCCTCTCACGCCCGTGTTTCTGACTAAATGGGGAACAAGAGTGGGCCGAGTCCATTATAAAGTGATCAGGACTCGAAATGAATAATGCGTTACCAAATCTGCCCCCCAAAAATATCCATGGACACCAGGAATGGTGTCACCGCTCGCGGAATTACAGACCCATTTAAGCCTGTAATAAAAGAGACCCGATGCCAAGACTAATTGCCACCCCTTTGAAATACTCACCCTTGCCACTTGCACCTCATGCCCACATTTCAGCCCAGTCTGCGGCCTCTAAGCTTTTGCGAAGGTGAATCCTGCTCTGCTCTCCTCTTGTTTTGTTTGGTGCTTAAAACACATCCAGCCAACAAATCTACTCCTAAGTCCCTGTCTACTCAACTTTTGTTTGTATTATTCCGTGTACCAGTTTTGCAGGCGCCTGCTAAAGCACTGCAAAGTAAAAGACAAAAACAGGGTGCCCTAATACCCTGGGTGTGGCGCTCCGCTCGAAATGAGTCAAATCCAAACAAAAGGAACGCTGCGTTGAAAAGAGACGCTTCCGATCAAATTATATATTCTTAGGCTTGCAGTGTTTTCGCAGATATTCTTAAAGGGCAGGGTCCGTTTTTAGGTTGCGATATAGTCAGAGATCCGTTCTTAAAAGCTTTTTTATTACTTTTTTCCGCAGATATTTTCAGAGGTTAGCTGCAAGAGCCCTGTGACAGGATCGTTTTTCTCAAATGTTTATTTTGAGTCTGTTGGCATTTCTATATTTATTCCCCTTCTGTGCCATTATAAAAAATCACAGAGCATTTTCTCCAGATCATGTCACATCCTGTATGTACAATATGTGGACCCATCCTCCGCTGACTCGCAGGACTCTCATTACCAGACAGCTCAAACCCCTCGCTCTCTCCCCCTCAGCGCGACCAGGTGATGAGCTGAAAGTGGAGCAAGGCGTGAAGGACCTGCGCTCGCTCAGCCTGCCCAACATGAAGCCATCTGGAGGCCAGAGCCCTTACATCCTCACCCCGGCCAGCGAGAGGGTTGAGCACGGGTCGCTGGGGCGCCGCGAGAGCGTGGACCTGCTGGTGAGTTACATCGGGGACGCCGGCACTGTCGTCCGACAGCTGTTAATCTTCATGTGACGCTCATAACAGGCTCATCCAAACCAAAATACGCCACCCCTTCAAATTACACACAAACACACAGACACACCCTGTGACTCTCACTGTTTTGCCACACCCTCCTCTATTTTCCATCACTTCACCCGCTTCTTCCTCCACTCCCATGATGCCTCGGACCCATGTGCTATCTCATTGTAATCCCATCATGACCTCATCATATTCCATTACCTTTATCAAACCGGGGGAACCATGGGAATATATTTGTGGATTTCCGTTTCAGACTCGCATGCCAGCCTCCGCTCTGCGAGGTGAATCCCTGAATCCTGTTTCAATGGTGAGCTCACTCAGGAGCACTTTATAGTACCGCTGCACTTCCTGTGTGGTCAGGAAGTAGATGTTTTTTCAGTGATGAGGGACGTGCAGAAGGTGGCGGGTAAGCGTGGCTGCCGGCAATGGATCATCAGGTTCAGAGACTGGGACCTTTTATTTGCAGTTAATTTACTGATTATGTAGCTTATACAACAAATAATGAAGAAAAATATCCCTCAGAAGTCGAAACAACATTTATTTATTTTTTAATTACATTATACTTACGTTTTTTTAAAGGTTTTTAAATGTTCCAGGCAGTGCTCAAGTTGAGGGGGGGTGAGGGGGGTGGTAGACAATCCAGTTGTTACATAAAACCTAGCTCTGTAATGTGTATTGCTGCATGTTTTATTGTTTCTCTAGCATGAACTCAGCAGAAAATATGCTCTGGGTTATTTGTTGCCCTAAAACAGTTGCAGTTTTGGAACATACAGCAGGATTATTCTATGTGCAAGTGTAGCTCCTATTTATTTGGGGTAGTTTGCTTGGAGACACTAGTAACGCCTACACTCTCTGTCAGACAAGCCGTTGGTTGCTGCACAACGTTGAGGCAGATCCTGCATGGAGGCGAGTGTGGCATACGTGTGTACATGCACTGTAAACATACGCACACTGATGCTGATGTCACAGTTTGGCTTTGGGCAAGGAAACAGGTAGAGGCCTGGTCGAAGCATTTTACGGCCATCTGTGGTGGTAAGTCACAGGGGGTTAGTCACAAAGCACACAGCAGCAGAGACAAACACTGGAGGTTGCTTAGGAAAAGCATTTGTCATCGAGGTCCTGACCTTCTATTAGCGCATAGGTAGATGGTGTTTAATGGAATTTGCGTCATCAATCCCGTAGCGGTCTTATCTCCACCAAGGAATTACGTTTAAGAGTTTGAACATTCCAATATTTCCAGTGAGGACTTGTTTTATTGACACGTTCTTCAGAAGGGCAAGATAGCAGCTGCCAAAAAAAGTCAAAAGGCTTCAAAACAGGAAACCAGCGCTTTGTCAGTCATCCGTGTCTTATTTTTTGATCGGACCTCTGCTGTGAACATAGAAAGAGTAACATCGCTGCTAATAACAACTCCCATGCAGTCCTCAGGGGGGCAATAATGTGCTGCTTCTCATAAAAGCTGATGGAGTCACTATGGTGGAAAACACTGCACTTCCTGCTGCTGCACTCTTTGCTCTGCAGCTTGGCTCCGTGGAGCCGAATGTGGCCGGATTACAACAAACACTTTGAGGTTTTTCCATGTGGAAACGTTCATTATTTTCTGCTGTTTTGTAATGCTAATAATGAATCAGGTAACTGAGGGGAAAACTCAAGTGAGAACATGCTTTCAACACATCTCTGTCTGTGTGAAACTATTTGCCAGGGTATATTCATGAACTACCGCAAACAAACAAGAGTCTTTTGCCTCAGAGGCCTCATTGAGGTCTATTGATACCTTTTGTCTTTAACGGATTCAGTGGCGGAGAGCTGGAGATCCGTTTTGGGTGGCAGCCCGTGTTTTATGAAAGCCGCTTGGAAGACAAAGGCTTTACTTGGACATGGTGGGCATTGAGTGCGGTCTTTGAGTTTCTATGGCAGCAGCTTTGGCACTCGCCATAAAACGCATGCGTGGCTGCTTTTTATGGAATCAAGGGCTTGGCTCAAAGGAGTTGAGATATTATCCCGGTGACCGGATTCGTGTCTTGGCACCAGGGAGGCTTGTGCCAGGCTTCAGAGGGAAAAAGGAGCCAAGTCCTGTCTGATCCGCGGAGGGTTTCTTTGAATGTCCGTTTGAATGGGGGTATTTCAAGTTTATTATCGCATGCCTCTTACATTTTACAGTTACTGGCACCACTGCGATCAGCTGCGGAGAACTTTCATGATGTGGATTGATTAATTTACGGCAGGGAGTGGCGGCCAAGCCCTGTGATTGGTCGAAGACACATTCCAGTCCTGCTGATAGTTCCCATAAAGCACCCCTGTCCATCTGTGGCTCGGTTGTTCTTCTTACGCCATCCACCAACAATCCACGCTTAATGCAGATCACCTTTGATAACGACCTACACAAACTTTAAGCCACATTGTTTAAAAGTCATCACTTAACATTTAACAAAAATTAGATGTTATCATGTACACCTAATTGGAGTTGTGCAACCGTATTGTTGTATAAATCAAAACTCCAATTGCACATATGCATGCACACTTGTATTTATGACTCATTTGACCCGTTTGTTACGTGGATGTGATGAATCCCCAGAGTCGGGTCTCAGGATGTTGTTGCTGCATGCAGTTGTCGGCAGGTTTGAGCAAAACAAAATGTAGCACACGGGGGACATGAAGAATTCAACCCTCTCAGTTGCCTTTGTGACATACACGGCTTTCCCCATTCTTGTGAATAGAAACCACAACCCTTGACATCCTACCAAAGTCATAAAGATAGCTCTGCCCGCCAAGACCTTGTGATTTCCTGTAAGCGTGTAAAAAAAAAAAAAAAGTACATTGATCCTCGCTCCCTGACGTTTTTTTCTTTTATGATGAAAAACACGTCCCATCAGTTGCCATAGCACAGAGAGAGCAACGGCGAGGTGGCGGGCCAACCCTGCCGGCCCGCCATGCTCTGCTGACTGTATCTGATTCAAGTCAAATCAATAAAATCCAGGAAATGGGGCGAAGTTTATTCACTTTCACTGACATTATTTGATCCAGAGGTTGCAAATTACAGCAGTTGCGATCACATTACAGTTTGCAGTTTGACGGTTTTGGTTTACCCGGGGAGTTAATGTCAGGTAATGGATCTTCCATGTGTGTGTGTTGGGCCTCCCAAATTGCACTCACATCAGGGAAAACCGTCACAGTCTAGACTCGGTTTAAGTGCTGAGTGCTATGAATACACACTGACAGATTTATCAAGAAAATAATCTTCAGATGAATGCAAATAATAACATGTATCCTCCAGCTGGTATCTTCTACTACTTCTTTGTCTTGTTTATATCATAGTTGAACAAAACGAGGGATTTTAAGACATCGCCTCAGGCTCTCTTAACATTTTCCTGCCCACAATTTATAATGTAAATAACTTAGTTGAAGATGTCGTCTGTCCAAATATAGCCCGTCTCTGGAAGACTTAGTTATGTAATAGACGGAGGGAGTCGATAGCATGGTTTCATAATAGACAAGGACTCTGCACAGGGGAAATACTGCTGCTGACAAAAAAAACAACCCAAAAAGCCTCCAGGGCTGAAGACGCCATGATGCAGAAAGTCAACATGTTTACTGATAGGACAGTGAAACGAGTGGCTTTAAGTATATTCTTGTCTGCTCTCTGTTAACTGAAATACAGTCACTTTATTCATGTGTGTTTTTTGAATGATATTGTATTCGGGTGACACAGTGCACTCTGTTTGGTTTGTATGAAGAGGTGCAAGCCTGTGTCGGAAGCAATTGTCATTCATTTATTTCCTCATTTCCAAACGCGGTCATGCATTTTTTTTCTCCTTTCTTTTTCTTTTTTTTTCTAAACACTTTGCATTACACAGCACGGATGATAATGGCTTCTCCTTCCAGCACAGAGGATATTGTCCCTCAGGTAGACAGCTACCACTTGTCTCACTATCTGACCCGTCTGATAGATCACAATGGGCACAATTGTCCGTTAACAGAGAGTCATTTTGAATGACAATGGCTGAATCAGCAGCAGTCACATGGGTCCTCATCCCCGCATTTGATCTGCCTTTTTTTTTGTGAGGAGAGCTAATAATCGACACAATGAGAAACCTTGATGCGCTATATAAAACAGTCAGTATAGTTTGTTAATAGAGTGAGAAGTATCGCTGATTGACTTGATAGATGCTTTTGACATAAATCTGAGACTTTTTTGCTGGCAGTTCATAAGTGTCAGGTGGCCCACATCCATTTAATGTGAGGATTGTAAAGAAATAAAAGAATTGTCATGTGTAGGCTATAAAAGCAGTCTGCATATAATAATCAGATTCCTCCTGGTGTTGGAATGTTTATTCATCCAATTTTATGTTGCATAACATTTTGAAACGATGGCGCACACATGTTTTGATCTAAAATTCCCTCCTTAATTGCATGCTCAAGGGAAATTAGATGATTCACATGTTTTTTGGCGCCGGACCTTAATCAAACCACTTATATCATCTGCAAAGAGGACTATTATTTTTTCCCATATGTGCTTTGGGAGGAGCTACAAGCCGTGACATCCTGTAGAGGTGTGAGTGTATGTGTGTCTGTGCTTGAAAGACAAAAGAGTTCCCCCGCGATGCCTAAAGGTGGAGATTAGTGCTTGGTGAACACACACACCTTTATGACGGTAGTGTGTGACCGTTGGCCTGCAGTTCTCTGCGTCTGCAGGGTCTGGTAGCTGCTTGGACGGGAGGAAGGAGTTGCGATGCTTCACTGTGCTCTTCACTTTGAATTTGATTTTACCTGATTATCTGGATTACTTCGGCATTTTTTTTTCTTCCCGTGGTTGTTTCTTCACTAAGTCTTCTTCAGAAATTTTTATTTTCTGTATGGATTTTTGAAAACTTTCTGCGGGGAAAATGGTGCGTTTTGGTCGTCTGACATCATGGCACAGCTGGGACCTGCTGCAGGTGGATCAGGAGATTCCGGAGTCGCCTCCTTCTGACGCCAAACCAACATCTGGCTGTCAGGTGAGAGGTTTTGCTAACAAGTCGGTACATTGGGATGATTAATAATTTTGATAAGATTTTTCTCCAGGCAACCACGTTAATAACTGTAAATATGCAATCTCACATCTATATCACTGAAAATGATATTTTTTGCGTTGTTCTCACCTGCTCTAAAGTCATCTGAGAAGGTTTTTGTAGTTCTATCTGTATATTTCCGCTGCTACAACTACAGAAGTTTGGGTTTGCCAACTCATCTTTTGCTAAATCTGCTGGGGGTCGTGGTGGTTATAGAAACAAAGCAGGCGGCCTGAACTGGCCTTGAAACCTGCAGCGCGTGTTGACCACCATGGGGGTTTCTTCAAGCTCCTATTTCCTGGTTATGTGCACGTGAGTTTTGTGCGTCTGTTTGTGTTGCTGCTGCTGCTGCTGCTCCAAGTGTCCGAGCTTTCAGGAAGGTCACGCTGTTTTCCCATCGTTAATCAACCCTCCTGATCAAGGGGAGTAGCTATCAGTCCACCAACATAGAGGCAGTAGCAGGAGAGAGAAGAGGGTTGTATTTGTCGACACTTATTTAAATACAATCGTCTCTCGTTTTAAAGATTTTCCTCTTTCCAGGCCAAGGTTAACGCCACAAACCGCTGTGATAAGATAAGCCGTGAGTGGACACAGGGCTTGATATCATTAACCTGACTTGCCCGAACCTCCACGCATGTGCTGGTTTCCAGAGGAGACTGCTCTGTGACAAAGGGGGAGATCGCGGCCCTCTGTCAGGACTGACAGGTTTACACAGGAGGCGCAGGGGAAACCTTGTAAATATAATTAGTTAGACAGACATGACTGGAACGGCTGTGTGTGTGTGTGTGTGTGTGTACTGTGAGGGGATATTTGCTCTGGCTAATGCAAATGGTGTCTCCATTATTGCCCGCAGCGATATAAACAACTCTAAGGTCAAAATGAACATCTGGTTTTTAACAGGTTTTAGTGTGCTGTTTTGATGAAATGTCAAAAAAAAAAAGTCAAACACATTTGTGAGAGACCAACTTGTTTTGATTCACTTAAAATATTCAGTAATTATCAGGGTAGGTACTTTGCTGTCACCACTTATATGACGATTAACCTGTTTGTCATACCCTCTCCAAAGTTTTCTGCTGCTCCGTTGCGAGGTGTGTGTTTTTGTGTGTGTGCGCGTGCGCCCGCTTGGCACAATCAGCTGATTAAATGTGCTGAAACAAGCAGCTCACAGAGGAGAATTTCCCCTCTGGTCAATATTGGGGCATTTGTTTCCTTGTTTTGGTGTTGCTCATGCTGTTTGCAGGTTGAAGATAGCAGAGAGAGCAGCCTTCTAATTTTTTTTCTGGCTGCCGTTGGATCTTTTGTAGTTTGGGAAGGAAGTTGTTCTAATCTTGTTTAATCTTGTGTGAGAAAAAGCCAACAACATGAAAACGGTTAGTTTATTTCTGCTCCTGAGCAGCACATTGAGCATTTGGCACCGAAACAAGCACCAGGATGTGTGTTTGAACCAGGGAGCCCCCTGCAAGCTGTCACCCTGACTCCACCTCCTAATATTCAGACCCCCACCCCCCCCTTCTCTCCCTTTTTGGCTGCAGCCCTGCCTCCTTTTTCCTGCCCAACACAATGAGGCAGGATCCTCCTGGTTGCTATGACTTCAGTCCAGTGTCTGTATGAAATGCAAGCAGGCTGCGCTCCTCAGTTTGTAGGTTTCACCGCTGACTGTTTGGACAGCCGATTCGGCCCCCCTGTTCAAAGAGAAACAGCATTCGGGGGCACAGTGGGACGTGGCGGCCAGGACTCTGCGTCTGGTGAACAACCCGGATCCTGTCATCTGGAACTGGACGTTTTCAAAGACTGAATGAAGTCCTCCACGGGTGCCTTTGATTCTCAGACCCACTGTGACACTGGCAGGTGGCGGGACGAGGACCGAGAAACGTGACTGTGGTAAAGTTGTCGCTTCAACATCTGGGACCGGTTAAGTGTCAACAACGCTGGACGACGGCGAGACTCGTTGGATGCGTGTGTGCTCCGGCGGCCGACGTGGACAGAGAAGCGGGGGTTAGCAGTTGAGAGAGCGCAGCAGCTGGCTCCGGAATGGGCTGCGATCCATGAATCCAATTGAGGGATTAGGATGGTTTTTGTTACTTTTGACATGCCGCTGGCTTCAATGGTGAGCACTGTGAATTTGGTGGGAAACTGGTATCTTATAATTACAACTTCCTGTCCTACTTTTTGTCCCAAGACAGACCCAAGTTCTTGTCTAAGTGCATTTAAAAAGTGTTAGAGATGTTTTCCATTTTTTCCCCTTACAGCAGATGGAGGTGTGGCAGAATGTTGGCATGTGTGAAAGCTGAGATCGGGGATTATTTTTCCTCTAATTGAATCTGTAAAGTCTTTCCAAGAGCAATCAATTATTTCATTTATTTGCCCTAAAATACTAGTGACCAAGTGCCTGTACCACTTTTGTAACTGGAATAATCATCTGGAAATTTTGCTTGCTAATTATGAACCCCCCAAAAAAATCAATATGCTTTTTTGGAGACCCTCCAAGTTAGGAACTTTTACTCAAAGCTCAGTATTCTCCTCACAGACTATTTAACTGATGAATCGCTTGTATTTTAAGACCAACTTGCATCCAAGCTCCAATATCTGCTTCCCTGTTCAGTTTTAAGTTCCCAGAGGCCAAAGCTGGACCCTCTGCTTGGCGCCATCCCGTGCAGACAGAGCGAAACTAACCGGGTTCAGACTTTCCCCCTCGCTTGTCTGCGGCCACACTTCCCTAACACCTGTGTCCTTGACCACTTGGCCCAGTTATTCCCCCTTTAGAGGGAAAAAATCCCCCATTTCCTTTTCACTGAAACCTCTTCTCTTTTACTTTCATTTTTTCCCCTTTCGTATCTGTTTGCAGCTCATTTGTGTGATGACTGCTTACGAAAAGATTAAAGTGCTAAAGTTGTTTGAAAACCTTCACGCTCCCCACTCAGATTTACTATCTCGTCATGCAACCCTGCGCACTCCCCTACTTTCGTCAAGTGGCTTTTCAAAGATTTGTTCTTTTTTTTCTTTCCTTAATTGAAACAGAACAACACTCAGTATTTATATTCCATTATGTATACAAACCTCCCACAAGCTGCAGATACGTACATTTAGTCGGCAATATCGATGTAAGCTGCCTACTTATGACATTTTTTTTGTCTCCCATAATGCTGATACTTGCACCCTATCAGCTTCGTGCATGAGTGTTTTGCTTGCATTGTGTTTTGGTGTTGGTGGTGATGGGGGGGCGGGGGGGGGATCTGTAAAAGAATTTCATTGGAATTGTCGGTCAGTATAAGCAACGGTGTCAGTGTCCTGGAATGTGAGTTCCTTGTCACTGTGTTTGAAAGGGGGGGGGGCTTAGTGTCCCGATTCTTGCTGACCCCCCACCGGCAGATTCCTCAGCACTGACACTACAACGGTAAAAACAACTGCTTCCTCAGATACTGAGGTGGCCCCTGTTTGTTTACTTTGCTGGTGCTCGTAAAGTGGACAGAGAGTGCCTTTGAGTGAGGGTGCGCGGCAGGCTCTGCTGACAGGGTAACAATGGAGAGAGAAGGGAGGGGGGGGACAATAGCCAGGGACTCGGGACGTCTGTTCTTATGGAACAACCACCGCCCGCCCGTTCCTTGTGATGTAATGAGCATTCACGGAGGAGGAAGTGGCAGTCCTTCCCTCTCCTGTTTGTGTCTGGCCATTAGGATCGCTTTAACAGTGCTGCTGATGTCATCCCGCGCGCCGAATTCCCCCGACGATTTCCTGTTTGTCCCATTCTTGTATATTTCTCTCTTTCCTTCATTGTCTCATTCCATCCGTCCGACTGGAAACTTCTTGTATCCTCCGCCTGCAGATGACGAAATCACTCATGCCACATTGTCACCTTTCGTTTTCCGTTTCTTTTAATTGTTTGGTTTTTTTCTGTCTCTGCTACGCAGGGTCAGGCGCGAAGGAGGAAGAACATGACCGAGTTTCTGGGGGAGACGAATATTCCGACCCCAGATGCTCTGGGACAGATGGGCGGCTCCCTGCCCAGCGTCGGTACCGGGCCTGACAGCTGGAAGAACCGCGCCGCCAGTCGCTTCAGCGGCTTCTTCAGCTCTGGCGCTGCAGCAGGGGCCTTTGGCAAGGTAACAGTGGTCCCATGAAATAATTATATGTTTTTTTTTTTAATTTGTAGAGCATCTATCAAAACAGCTGGGCACTAATGTATTTACATGGACCCAAGAGATCCCACATAAAAGCATGCAAGATTCCTATTTATTCTTTCGTGGGAAATTAGAATGGGAATTTTTTTCCCCTGACATGCAAAAGAATAAAAAAAAAAAAAGTAAAAAATTTGTGAGGCATGGGGACATGCTTTTTGCCGAGGCATGTTAAGAAATCATTAGGAAGCAAACAAAACAGTAGCGAGCGGCAGTGGGAGGGGGGTCGGAAGGCCATATCCCCCCGAGTCTTGATGAGGTAATTTCCCTTCAAAGTCTCCTGACATGTTGGCTCGCATACTTTCCTCCCCAGCAGCTCTGGAAATGAGTAGGTGGAGGAAAAGCATTTGCTGGAGAGAAAACAAATCTGAACCTCTGTATCAGAGCTTTAACTGGGATGAAGCGCACACATACTGGCACACGCCCACACACGCGCCCCCCTCCTTTGCCTCCCCTCCTGAGGTCGCATCCTGCATGGTGGCAGATGTCAGATAGAGACAGTGTCTGTCAGTCACCTGTCAGCGTTCTGCTCGTCTCTATTCATCTCGTGCAGACCCTTTAACCCCCTCAGGGCCAGAGATCCTCCACCGGGTGCCGGACCTCTTGCACCCTCTGTAGTCGCCAGAGAAAAGAGTGCCAGCTTCTCTACGTTTGGAAAGAGTGTAATTTTCTATTTCTGTGGTGGCTGTGACAGTACAAAAAGGGTGTTTTGATCCATCCTCCCCCTCCTCCTCCATGTGCCCCTCCTCCTCCTGCCCCTTGCCTTCTATTGTTTAAAAGGTCTCAATGCTCAGAGCTCATTTTCATAACTACATAAAGCCTGTCAGCTTGAATAAAGGCCTGAATAGCAGCTTCTGTTGGATTTAAGAATTAAGGCGCCACAGCAGACAGGATTTATATGCTAATTCATGGGTTTGTGTTTACTTACAGTTTGAATCAAACAATAAACTGTCACACAAAGGACAGAAATGGACAGTTGCTTTCGCATCTCTTCCCTGCTGCCACGCTTTTTAACCTTGTTGAAGCCAATTAGGCATTCCTCTGTAAATGGTTTGTGTGTGATTGCAGGAGGTTGACCGTGTGGAGCAGCTCCAGAGCAAGCTGCACTCCTACACTCTGTTCGGGCTGCCAAAGGTGCCGCGGCAGCTCTCCTTCCACCAGGACTCCTGGGAGGAGGAGGAGGGGGAGGAGGAGCCCGACCTGGCCCTGGAGGACAGTTGGCAAACGCTGCTGGACAACTCAGAGGTGCGGCCTGCCACACACTTATACAACTCATTCATTCTATAATGTAATATAGAATGAATAGATTAGATAAGGGAATAGAAATATGTAATTTTAGAGGTGCAATCTTAACACCCTGGATGCTGGCAGATGGGAATCTTTTATTAAAGACACCCTTAAATCACACCCTAAAAAAACACACAACAGAGCCCTCCCTCTCGACACGTTTTGTACACTATCATTATCAAACATTGAAGGCCAACAAATAACTTGTGTACACATATCCCGCCACTCAGGTTACCCTCCACTCTCACTTCCTTATCGTTTTAACTTCGTCAGACCCAATGCCTGACTTCCCAGAAACGATGCTTACCACGCACATTCCTGTTGCTGTCGGGAACCCTGCGTTTTCATGTAGATAAAACAGATGCCGCACCGCTGACTGTGCCAGCCTCCACCTGTTAATGTGTACCAGAGCTAACCTGCTACCCAGTCAGTGTTACTTTACCATCCCCTCCTATCAATGAATTACATAATCCATATTACTGATGGGACTGTGGGCAACTTCTTCATGTTGCTTAGCAGCTGTTGAGTTGTAAACACATATTTTGCCATGATGTTGTGAATCACTGCCGACAAGTCCTTCCTGTTTTTTTGAGAGCATCCGTTAGTTATATGATAGATGGAGGGGGTAGAAAAACACAGACTCCTCATTCATTCCAGTGAAAGTTGTGTGGTTGCGAAAATCCAACCATACTGCTACCATAAATACGTCATGTGTGTGCGATTTATGATCGCTGTTATCGATTATGGCACAGTGTGTGGGTCCAAATATTGGTCGCTAAGACTTCAGTGTGCCAAAAGTCAGTGAAGCTCCAGAAATGTAACCAGAAACAGTAGATATTGACAGACGAGTTGCAATAATTTTGGTTGTCTTCAGTTGAAAAAAAACATTTACAGTAAGGAACATGTGTTTCTATTTATGACATGACAGTGCAGCAGTTTACAGAAAGGCACTTTGCTCTCCTAACGATGAACCATTACCTTTTAGGAGTACTTTGGCTCAATGTTTGACTGATATTTTATCACGTATCAGGAAAAAGATTTTCTTTACATTTACTAGCATGACGTTTGTGTGCAGACGTTGACAAGGAGACAGTTCCACCAGCAGGAAGCAATATGGGAGCTGCTGCACACGGAGGCCACCTACATCAAGAAGCTCCGCGTCATCACTGATGTAAGTGCAAACTGAGCTACTGTACTCTGCTGACACAGACACACACACACACAAAGATCACAGACTGAAACACTGATTGCGTGGCTGTTGTGTAAGATCAAGTGGCTTCTGTACTCTGACTGAGACGCATGATAATGAGCTTCTTGATAAGGCGACGGACTGGGATCAATACCCAGCGAGCTGTAAAAGTCTCAATTATTTTTCTCTTGTCTTGTGCAGCTGTTCCTCTGTGGGCTGCTGAACCTGCAGGAGAGCGGTCTGCTGACGGAGGTGGAGCCCACCAAGCTGTTCAGCAACATCCAGGAGATCCTCCGCCTCCACACGGCTCTGTGGAACCAGGTCATGCTGCCCGTTCTGGAGAAGGCCAGGCAGGCCCGGGCTCTGCTGGACCCCACGGACCTCCACCATGGCTTCAGGACGGTCAGTTGTAGCTGCAGTGTAAACACGTTCCACTAGTACTGAAAAAAACAAAGAAAAGAAAGAGCAATAGCAATATTATATGCATTCATATGTCCTCAAAATGCATTGTGTGTTATAGCTTAATATCAGTGATACAGAAAACAGAAAAATGCCTCAAATGGATAAAAGATCTTGATTTGTACAAAAAAAGCAGAAACACAAAAAAAATGAAATCCCGGAAAGCTCCAAAGGCTTAAAGGAGCAATCTCCCCTTGGTGAGCAGTAAACAAAAAAAAATAATAGTAAGAAACGTAAATCAAGCAAAATTGCATGTAATTGATCAAGTATTTTAGCAACCTTTGGTAACTTCCTGTTGCTCATTTTGTGTTTCAGTGCTTATTGGTCTGAGTACCTTAAACATTTTAACAATTTCCAGTCATTGTTTTCAGACAATGACCACTTAAGCCTTTTAATCAAATGCCAAAAATATCTTCTGTCTCGGAACACTTTGTATTGTTCTTTCTTTATATTGACGTAACTGAACTTAATCTTTCTTTTTATCAGTTTTTCAGTGCTTTTTAAATGTATTCAGCTGTACCCATGTCGTGAAGAATTCCTTTGAATACAATATAAAGATGCCACATTATCTCTAACAGTCACAGATTGACGCAGAAGTAGATCATTTTCCCCCCTTACATTGATGTTTAGAATATGTCTGACGCATGTCTTTGTTTATATGTGTGTCCAGTTTGGCTCCAGGTTCCACCCGTACATCCGCTACTGTATGGAGGAGGAGGGCTGCATGGAGCACATGCGCACGCTTCTCAGGGACAACGATCTCTTCAGGACATACGTCACGGTCAGTTAAACTCCGGAGCCGACCTCAGATGGCTGTGCCCCCACTTCTCTCAGACTTCTGGATCATTAAAGCCTGAATTTCCCCTCTTTGTTTGGTTCAATTCAGTGGGCAGAAACCAATAAACAGTGTAACCGTCTGAAGCTGACCGACATGTTGGCAAAGCCTCACCAGAGACTCACCAAATATCCGCTCCTACTGAAGAGCGTGCTGAAGAAGACCGACGACCAGGCAGCTCGAGACATCGTCAACAGCATGGTAAGAGAGTTGGAAAGACCGAATACCCTCACCGAATAGCTAAGGAGGAGTTTGCTCTAAGCAGCAGTGTTTTTTTGTGTGAAGGTGGCCACGGTGGAGTGCTTCATCAACAGCGTGGACTCGCAGATGCGGCAGCGACAGGATCAACAGAAGCTGGCCATGATCTTTGCCCGTGTGGAGTCCTATGAGGCTGTAGAGGGCAGCAGTGAGGAGGTGGAGAAGGTGAGGCGGATTTGTTGTCAACTGCTATATAAACTCTCAATTGATGTTGTATTTTAGACCGTTTATACCTAAACGTGTGGGTAACACCCCCCCAAAATGTGCCTAAATCTCCTGGAATATTCTCTTCTTGGTGTTCACTCAGGTGCCAGTAAGGTGCCAATCATATATATACCTGTGACTGGCACACAGCTGGCAGCAAATAGTTGCTCATTCCATGAATGCACGATACTTACAAGTTGCACCTCATTGTAAAGGTGACTAATCAGGCTTTCCAACGGTATAAAATACAACACAATTTGGAGAGGGGGAGGAAATGGATTGACTCAAATAACGTTTTCAAACTTTATTCAAGGGATTTTGGCACACTTTTTTGGGGCGTTACCCACATGTTTAGCTGTGTTGCTCATTCCATGAATGCACCTACAAGTTGTACCACGTTGTAAAGGTGACTAATCAGGCTTTCCAACGTTACAAAATATCATCATCAATCAATCATCAATCAATTGGTATTATTGAAGGAGAGAAATTATTGACTAAAACAACATTTCTGAACTTTATTCAAAGGTTTTTGGCACACTTTTTTGGGGGTGTTAACCACACATTTAGCTGTGTTGCTCATTCCACAAATGCACGATACTTGCAAGTTATATCTCATTGTAAAGACGACAAATCAGGCTTTCCAATGGTATAAAATACAACACCAGTTGGTAATATTAAAGGGTAGAAATTATTGACTGAAATAACATTTCTGAACTTTTTTGGAGGGATTTATGTACATGTATATATATGTTAAAAATAGTAGTTTGATCTGACTTCATGAGAGATTTGTCCGCGTCTTTTTCAGATCCTCAAAGACTACAACCACTTTGACTTGATGGCTCCCATGAAAGGGATCTCGCCCGACGAGACCCGACAGCTGCACCTTGAGGGAGCGCTGAGGATGAAAGAGGGCAAAGACAGTAGGGTAAGAGCCGCTCACATGACAAACCAAATCTTATCTGGTTTCCTGTGTTTTGCCGACCATCACCTCACAATTCACATAAAACTGTATAGCTGTAATATAGCGCTAAAGCTGTTTCAATATGTACTAAAACGGGTTTATTTCTGCCTCCAGATGGAAGTCTATTGCTTCTTGTTCACTGACCTGCTGCTAATTACCAAACCAGTGAAGAGAGTGGAGAAAGTCAAAATCATCCGCCAGCCCCTCCTCATTCACAACGTCGTGTGTAAGGAGCTCAAAGACGGTGAGTGAGATTGTGCCTTTTGATTGTAAACTGGAAAAGCAGAAAAGCAATTAGACATCTTCGAATTTGCTAAGATAAATTAAATACATGAATGCTGACTTCTTATTTGTCCTTTTTCCACCTCCGAAGGCTCCTTCATCCTCATCTACCTCAACGAGTTCCAGAGTGCAGTGGCAGCCTACACTTTCCAAGCCAACAGCGCCACCCAGGGGCGAAGCTGGATAGATGCAATCTGCAACGTCCAGGTTTGTGTCTTTTCAGATATTAAATGCCTGCAGCTGAAAGACATCGTCATTGCTGTTAGAAATATCTATATGATCCCGCATTTAAAAAAAATAAATAAATGTGTCGATGTCCCACAGAACCAGCTGCAGAGGCTTCGCACTGAGGAGGAACTCCGGCAGCAGAGCAGCCCGAAGACATGTATCGACGGCGAGGAGGAGGAGGAAGACGAGAGCAGCAACTCCACCACCAGTTCTCCATGTCTGAGGCGCAAAGACCAGCAGAACTCCAGGTACCAGAGTTTACAGTCTGCAATAAATCCAACTCATGGAAAGAATGGACTTTTTCCCCGCAGTTGTAATTTAATTTTTTTACCGCCTAAATTATCTCTGATTGGTGTAGTCGCAAATGAGACATAAAAACCCACAATTGCTGCAAAGACCTCATATCAGCTTATGAGAACACATTATCTGTGTAAAATCTGCCCGACCTACAAAAGTTTGGTGGGGGTTGTATCATAATCTTTGCATTTTCGTGCCAGGAAATGGTCCGCTCCTGTGCGCAAAACCCACAAACTTTCACTTTTACACAGTGGTTGATTGCATAGATTAACCTCCTAGATAGATTGGCCGCAGCATGGTTCTTTTTTGGGGAGGAAATTAAGAACCTTAAAAAGTCTTATCACCCCTTTATGAGGTCTTACTTTTTAAAAGGGATTTTTCTGAATTAACTGTCAAAAGAGTTTGAGTCCCCAAAAACTTGTGTGAATTTTTTCGTGCATTAAAAAACAAAGATGAACCGGTTACATAAAAAAAAACTATACTATTATGGGTGCGTAAACCAGAACTTATGCTGGCGGAAATTCACAATTTGAATTCTGTTGTATGATAGTGGTCTATAGTCTTTATCGTAAATTAAAAACTTAAGTTAAAGGTGTCATGGCGGTGAGGTATTAAAATATTGAGATGGTCTTAAAAAGGTATTGAAATTAACTGCAAGATTCCTGTATATTAGGGCTGTCATGATATCAGATTTTCACTTCACGATTCTCGTGGGCAAAAATAGCAATATTATCATGATATCAAAAAAAATGTAAATAATAATGGTACATTCACTGAAATTGATCTTTAACTTTATGACTTTTTTTGACTTTTGGCAGATTGATTGCAATCAAAGTACCTGTCTAAGGTGGTCCAAAGATGATATGAAAACAGTAACTGTGCAACTGCATATAAAAAGCAGGCTGTTTTCAAGCGGCACTGGATCATTAACACAATATTATCATATGCACATTTTTAACACGATATTGACATTTTATTTTTTTATATCACGATTATCATCAATACTGGTATGTCACGACAGCCCTAATGTATAAACCCTGAAAACGAATGAATGACCAGATTTGACTTCCGAAAATCCTTAAACATAAACTCTGCTCTCAGTCTGTCAGACGGCTCCACTGAGACGCTCTCGGTGATGGACATCGACGAACCAGCCGAGCACCATCAAGCATCTCCTGCCTCCAACATGAACCTCGATGGGACGACGAAGAAAGACTCGGACGACGACGCCCCACCCGAGGGCGGCCAGCAACCCCACCGGGTCCCCTCCGACATCTACTCTGAGCAGGACGGGGAGGCGGGGCCCGACGGCGAGGAGCTGGACCCGCAGTGCCGCTCGCTCTCCATGGACAGCGCCTATGGTACCCTCTCGCCCGAATCCCTCCTCAGAGAACTCCACCCGCAGCCGGGCCACAGCGAGGGGGAGGAGACCGAGGAGGAGTACGGGGAGCGGGAGGGTCAGCGGGAAGAGATCGAGGAGGGAGAGGAAGAGGAGGAGGAGGAGGAGGAAGAGGAGGATTCGGCTTCTCTGGGCTCGCAGCTGTCGGTGGTGCAGCCCTGCAAGCCCCGCCGGCGGCCTCACGTGCAGCCGCGCCTCCACTCCCTCCAGAAGCTGTCCAACCTCACCTTGTCCCGCTCGGAGGACAACCTGCTGCAGCGCCTCTACGCCAGATCCCAGGTCTCCCCAACGCACTCACTCAAATCCGGCGCCGAGGCCCAGTCGGAACGCAGAGACGCGGACGCTTCGCCGCTGTTGCACAGCAAGAGCCTGACGGAGCTCGGCCGCAACTGCACCGAGCTCTTCTCCGGCGACATCGGCCGGTCCCACGAATTCTTGAACGCGAGCGCGCCGGCCGACAGACTGTGCGCCACGCTGAGGAGGGCGGAGGCCAAGGCCGACCAGCGGGCGACTGTCGGGCCGCGCGGCGCCGGCGAGACCCACGGCAACTGCTCGCCGGGCCGCGAGGAAAGGAAGTCCACCGCCGATTCGGGGGAAACTTCGCCCAAGAAGAGGAAATCGCCGGCCCAGCAGCACAAGAAGCTGACGCTGGCTCAACTCTACAGGATACGCACCACTCTCGTCCTCAACTCCACACTCACCGCATCGTAAGTCACACTGAATACTTTCGAAGTACTCGAGAAATATAAATGTTATCTGCTAAAAAAAAAAGAGCATGTGTTAACGTTGCTTTCTCTCTGTTTTCCTTCCCAGGGAGGTATAACCACTCTTCCAAGCAGCCGATCAGTGGCATGTGTGCACAATTAAGAACACTTGTTTTGCATGGAGGGACTGAATTTCTTGAGACACAAATGCACTCTCGCTCTAACTGCCCTCTCCCTCCCAGTCTTTTTTTTTTGGACAATGACAATTACATTTTCTTTTGCATTTTAACAGTAACTTTTTTTGGGCTGTTGCATCCATTTCCACTTTTCTCCAAGTGGAAGGGAGAGGCAGAGAGACATTAACTGCTTGCACTTTGCAACGGAAGTAGCATTACGGGGGCTGGAACCTTAAGGTGGACTTGGAGGCTGTTTTTCACGCGCAGAGAAGGAGAGAGGAGACATCCGGGCGGATACGAGGCCTTCAGGCAAAGGTCTTCAAACCTCATCCAGCTTAAGCAAGAGGTGGAGAAGCAGCTTGTCTGGGTCTGTCGGAGGGGGAGGGACTCTCCACAAGTGGT
>CAESWR010000400.1:319078-330598 GCA_903171835.1 Mullus surmuletus
CGCACAGAGATACCTCACCTCGAATCAAACGCGTCCCGGGACTCGTGAGAAGCAGTTTAGAGTAGCTGTCACACATCACAAGCTGTCACAAGTACTTGATCGGTGTTTGTCACATTCTGACTTTGCTCAGCACAGGTTGTGTCAAAGTGTAGCGGCCCTACATCACATGTTTGAGCAGGACTGAGGGGATTACTCTTCATCCTGGGAGGACTTAAGTGTTTCCTGTTCAGACCAAATATTTGCCGGGATCAGGTGCTTCCAGTAGAAATGCTTCTCCAAACACAGGTTGAACTTTCTCGAAGGTGAAGTCATAGAGCCTCTCGGCCAAATCAATCACTTCTCTTGTTTCTCTCCTCTGCCCTCCTCCTCCTCCTCATCCTCCTGCGGGCCGGGCCGGCCGCCGTTTCCCCTCTGTGACGATCTTCCTCCGCCGGGCCGCAGTTTGTAAGTACATCATTCGCCCATCACTCCTCCCCGTCTTCCTCAACATCCAGGGAACTGTCGGGGACTCTGGCCATTGTGTCTGCGGCTGACGCGAGCCCTATTTAGCCACCGCTTCCCTCACTGGGGAGCGCGACACAGCCACTTCTTGAGTGATCAGACAGGTTGTGGGGGGGCGGGGGGCGGGGGGGGGGGCGCCACCCCGGTAGGCAGGAACAGAAACGAAAGACGCAGGAAGGGAAGACGCCGCATCCTGTCCGGCCTCGTCCATCACTCCCGCCTGCCGGGAGCCCCGCCGAGCCCCTGTCAACCGGCCCCCCTGCCCAATCCGTCTTGAGGCCTGACAGGAGACCGACAACGGAGATGGAGACACTCGAGCCAGACAGCATCCATCACAATCTGTCTCCCAGACGGCCGGCGCGCTGGTGTACCTCCATATCACGCCACCGTCGCCTCGCCGGACACAAGGAGGCATTTTTCTTCCGCCAGCTGTTAGACGCGAAGATCACCAGCTTGACGTGTCATCGAACGCATTGAGGCGCGACTTCAGGCAGAGTCCACAGTAAACAAATAGCACAGTGATTATACACTGTCAAAGTGAGGGAAGACGTGGGGGGGGAGGGGCGGATTTTTTGCGGGCAGGGTTGATGAGCGGAGGTTTATTTCACTAACTGGAAAAACAAAAAGTGACGGCGGCAGCAGGAAACCAAGAGAAGCCCGTAGACAAAACAACAGCAGGAGGAACGAGAAGCGGAGAGGGACGGCGCGGAACTGAGACGCGGCGGAACGAATCGCGAAATAAGTAACAGGAGCATGAAAGCGGGTCGGGAGCTATAAAAGTAGAGGCAGCTCTGACGGAGGGCGGAGAAAGTAACGAGACACAGGTTAAAAGAATAACGAGCAGGAATCAAAACAAAAGATGCGCTTTTTAGAAAATGAAACCAGAACAAACATTCGCACAAAACCGGGGACTCTTGCTTGTAGATTCAGTTAATCTGATCAGGATGAGCCGGGATGTTGCCGACACTGTAAGCGTCTACTGAAATCTTTTTTGTCTACTCGGGCTGTCACGATATCCGATTTTCACTTCCGATAACGTTAACGATATCAACAAAAATTTTAATAATGGTACAATCAAGGAAATTGAACTTTATTTATGATTTTTTTCTTTTTTGGGGAGATTAATTACAATCAAAATACCTGTCTACGGTGGTATAAAGATGATATGAAAACACTAACTGTACAACTGCACCACAGAAACTACACTCAAAACACTCAATAGTTAGTTAAAAAGTAACCAGATGAACTGATAAACAGAGAACCCACAAGGTGCAACATCTGCTGTAACAATATTGACTGAAACAAATAAACAGGGGCAGATGTAAAACGCACACTGTTTTCAAGTGGCACTTAATAATTTACACACTATTATATTATGACATTTTATTTTTTTAATACTACGTCAACACTGCGACAGCCCTCGTATCTACAGATTTTAGTTCCCACATGTCGGGCTTGAAACGCTCTGCTCCGGCAGCACTTACACATTTAAGAGAAGAAAAGCTTAAGTATTTAGAAGGGGGGGAAAAAGTTGGTTGTTTTCATCTGTCCAGCTAATAAGTTGCTCAAAAACGTTGAGTGTTTGATTTAGCACGTTGCGGGGTCAGACTCCGGCGGGATGGATGTGGTTATTTAGCCGCCATCTGCTCCGCCGCTCTGTTTTCACCTGTTGACGGCCCCTAATTACGCAGCTTAAAGTGTGTCGGAAAAACGGAGATCACAGTGGGACAGGTGGATGTGGGCTGCACGTGTCTGGTATTTTCATGCTCACACACACACTTAAGTGTCTTTGCGGGTGTTTCTGTGAGAGTTGTGTCGTCGGGGCTTTGAGGGGGGAGGCCGCTTCCCCCACTTGACGTGAGCTGACAGTAGTGCGGTGATGTCTGGGCGGGTCTCCCCTCTGCGGGTCACACTAACATCATCAATCTTCCCCCCCGGTGACAGGCGGGCCGGGCCCCCCAACCGTGGGCACAGTGCGGTGTTGTTTTGTAATTAGGCGCCGTTAGATGGCAGGAAACCATCTCTCAATCCCTCCGTCTCTCCATCCCTGCGCTCGTGCGCTCCCCTCCGTGCACAGCTGGACCCCTGCACCTTTCACACAGCTCGGGCGACTCGCAGTGATGCCGCAGAAGTAATAATGTTGAAAAGTTGAGGTGGACGGCGTTTACTAGGCCTTTTTTTTCGGCGGGGTAATATTATAATATTATATTATCAAAAAAATTCACCACCTCTGTTATTTGTGTCAAAAACGGTTCCTTGCCCTAAATGTACTATGTAAATGTAATAAAAATGTAATAAATTAATTATTTTTTCCACTTTCAAAAGTTAATATCTTCCATCAACTTTAGATTTGGTTAGATTGGATAGAAAACCAAGGAAATCTAAAATATAGAATATGAAAAAACATGAGTATTCAAACATTTAAATATTAAAGTTATTAAGTGTGTTGGTCAGTAATATACTGACAATTATAATTGTCTCCTTCTCTCCTGACCAGATGTTTTGAAAAAATATTGATCCTTTTGAATGTTTTCTAAATTTTGAGCCACTTTTGTTGCTAAAGCACCCCCTATTTTAATAAGAAAAACGCTAAAAATGAAAAAATATAGTGCAAAGTGAGTTATTTGGTTTACAGTTATTAGAGCCTTTATTTAACTGTTTTTTTTGTTTTTGTTCAAATTGGCTTCGGCTGACGTCTGAGTATATTCAGCCAATTTACGCACATGTAGGGGCACATCTGCAGGCAACCCATTGTTATTGTTGCTGCGAAACACGAGCAATGCGCACTGCCTCACCCTCTACAAACGTGCTCCTTTTTAAACCCTATTACATTTAAAAGTTGATTTGTCTTTTTCATTACCTGTGTTATGTCTTTAAATTACTTAATACGGATTATTTTTGTGTTTGATACACACTTTTGATAAGTTGATACCAGCCCTAAGTTACATGCAGCTGATATCGACCATCTGCTGACCCTTATTTCTAATTATCAGCGTCAGCCAGAGACGAACCCGCATGGGTCGACCCCCCACTGCAAAGTATTTTCAATGTGTAACTCGTGTTTTCCCCTCTCGTGCACAGACGGCTCTGCACTGGGCGGCCAAACACGGCAACGCGGACATGGCAGCTCTGATGGTCGGAGCCGGTGCGGACGTCAACACCAAATCAGTGAGTGCCCGGTGCTGCTGTTTTGATTTTAAAGAGCCACTTTAGCTATTTAGTACCGCACATGTCTCAGGCAGCGGAGGGGAGGACCTCTTGACTTTTAGTCCCCGCTTGGGGTCAAACACCCAAAAATACTTGATCCCACGTTTGTGAGTCAGATGCATAATAAAGGGCTTAATCCTGCCATCACATCTGTGGCTGCTCTCTGTCCCACTTGTCCCTCTGGCTTTGTTTTATTGGTCTTCATGCATCAAAGTGATCCTGCGTTTTCTCTCATTATCATGTTTGCTGTGGTTATTGAACGCTGTTTGACTTTAAATGGGTTTTTCTACCCGAGCCGAAAAGAGTTTTGGCGTCACTTTTTACACCCCCCCCCCCCCCAAGCTGAAAGACGTTCATCGCTCAAACTCTGCGCCCTCAGGACTTCTGCCAAATATTTCCAGTCTCGAGTCGGATCGGAAAGATATTTCTCAGACTTTATGAGGCTTTTTTGAAGAGCTGCAGAAGACATTTTTGTACATTTCATCAGGCTGATTATGGGCTGTTGAATAGACGGGGGGTGGGGGGGGGTCATTTCAGTGCTGCAGTGCAGTTTGCTTTCTTTAATTATGGCTGATTTGTTCCTGTCGCTCTTTTTCCCTGCAGCATGTGAGTATCCAGGCGTTGATCAGGAGGCTACATGAGCTTTATTTGAATGGAGAAGAACAGGAGACTAGCATGGCTGCTGGTCTCCTCACCCCCCCCCAAACCTCCCCAAGTGATGCAACATTCCCAAGTGATTTCTGCTGACGATCCAGCTGTGCAAATGTATAACAGAAGCACGTGTTGTCGGGCGGCAGGAGCACTCCGCTAATAAATCATGTCATGTCACCTTAATTGTTTCTCCAAACACTGTGTCTATGTGCCCGAAAACCATGCAATTTTCAGCGAATTACCACCAATTATGTTTTTATCATTATCTTGTGTTTCCATAACCTTTTCTAATTTGTATTTTTTTGTTTCCAACGGCGCTCTCATTGGCTGTCTCTGGGCCCGGGACACTCTAGGGGGTAGGTACTCGGCCCTGACAGCACTTTGCCACAGTTTATTCGTACAACTCTGCCCACGGAAAGAAAGAAAAAAGTCCAAGGTGTCATTGAAACATCTCAAACTGCCTCCACAAAGACATGAAAGTGTGCATGTGTTCTTTTGTCTAAATGGTGCTTGTCTTCCACAGGGATACACACCTTTACACATAGCAGCGTTACACGGCCATCGTAATATGCTTGACCTGCTCATAGGGACTTACGGTAAGAACTGCTTTGATTTGGCTTGTTACTTTAATGTCATTTACCACGATTATATTTTAGAAATTAACAGTTATTGAAAAATAAATGAATAAAAATGCTTAGATACTGCATATAAATAAATGTACTTGTAGAGACTTGACAATTAAAATGAAATCCCTCACGTGTTTGGGATTTTTTTAGAAGTATATTAGTTTCCAAAAATATATCATACATAAAGAAAACAAGCACATCATGTTATAAACAAGGACAAAAGCCCAAAAAATATATATGTAGGGCTTGTGAATCACAATTTCTTGATGAAATTTCTCATGCTTAATGTCAGAGGTTGATGCTGATTTTAAATATATCCACAGTTACAGTCGGCTTTGAGCCTTTCCAAGCATAAGAAGCCTTTTTTTCCCCCATTTACCAACAACACAAAGACGCGTTTGTAATCACTGGCAGAGCGAGAGCAGGTTCGACTCCCACACCAGCCTCCGTGTTTGCCTTTGGATCAGGACTCGTCCCGCTAAGCCTTTGGTGTGAGGTTGCAGTGAAGTCGTTTGCCGGCCGCTCTCTGTAGTTAGTTTCAGTTTTCAGGGATTTATTCTTTTCTCTTTCTCAGGAGCTAAGGAGAACTTAAGGGACTACAGTGGCCATCTCGCCTGCCATTATCTGAACATCAAAGAACCGGAGGCAGCGGAGGAGGACTGTGAGCTGCGTGAGTGCTGCTGCTTTCCCTTGCATTAAAGTCGTGTTAAAGATACACGTATTTCTTAAACATCATTCATCTCAAATAAGTAATGACAAGTAATCACTGACACCGGTTTGTTGCGACTGCAGAATTCCAAGTCACTCAGGCCCGAGAGCGGATCAAGAACCGCAAGCTGGCGTCGCTGTTCCACTCCAAGAAGAAGTGGGGCTCGGCGGAGGATCTGGCGCCGATCGAGGAGGAGAGGACGTCGGCGCATCAGCTCGTCCTGCCGCCCTTCAGACCCAGGAAGTTTTCTCGCTGAGGAGAGAAAGAAAGACTCTGACCAAGTGTGTCCAAGTGCGCACTCGTATTTATGCACTCGTGACTTTGACGCCCTCCGATGATGGCCCGTCCGAGTCCCGATCGTAGACGCTTTCATGCCGAACATGAGGTGCCGCTTTGCTCACATGTATTATCAGTCTGTCTGCCAAAAAAAGGCTCAAAAACACCTTACTGTTCTATACTCGGCTCGGCTGCACGGACTCTCCAAGCTTTTGCATTTCCAATTCCCACAAGTTGACTGGTGACGCTTCTGGAGGATTTCACTTCCCCAGCCTGGCTGTGCCTTTGAACCCTCAGCTAATTGTTAAAAAAGGAATTAAAATTGAATATTTGACAACCTATTAATATTAAACAACGTATGATAAAATAATGACACGTAGAAAATCTCAGTTCGCGGGTTCAGTTCATCTGTTTTAATCCTTTTATGAGATTTTAATTGAAAATAAGCATCGCCGCACTTGATTTTTAAGGCGCCACACTGGCCGTTCTGTGTGGTTTTCCGTGTAAAATATAACGTTCAGCTTAAAAATTATTTACCAAAACAATCGATAAACGTTGTATATAAACAAGCAGATCACTCGATCATTGTTTGCTCATTTGTCAACACAAAGATTTTTCTGCAAAACCAGCCAAATTTCTTTACTGGCACAAACTCGCCAAACCTTGAGTGTGTTTCTGTGCATCTCAAGCACTCAGACGCTGAGCTGCAGGCAGAGTGACGAGAAAGCCTCGCCAGGAACCTTGTTTTGCTCAAATAATGTTATTTTTTCTGTTTTGTTTTTTTTGCATTTGTTCTGATCGACTGACGTGTTAGAGAAGTCCTGTTTTCTGGCTATTTCTCTTGCAGATGACTTCAAAGCACCACCTGATGCTCTCTGTTCTCTCAGCAAATCAAAGTTGCGCCGTCAGTTTTGCAACTAATTCTCCATTCAGGGATTATTTTGCTTTGAAGGGTTCTGTTTTCGCGCATTGTATCGACAGTATTTGCTTCTCATTTAGTGCCACTTACAACACTTGCAACTTTTTCTCTCTGGGCTAATCGTGTGATCTCATCTAAACACCCCCCCCCCCCCCCCCCCCCCCCCCATCCAACCCACCACCACCACCATTATGTCTTTTGAGCGTTATTTATATCATAGATATTTTGGTATTAAACTGAATTTTATATCACACTGTTCACTGTGTGTGTGTGTGTGTGTGTGTGTGGGTGTGTGTGTGTGTGTGTGTGCTACTCAAGAGAAGAACAACTTGTGATAATGCTTTTCTTCTCCCTCTCGATACAATAACCCCGCTTTTTAAGCCGCCTTTGATCTGACTTTTAACTACCTGACTTTGCGGGGCTACAGATGGAGTAAATATGGGCCCTGCTAGCTCTCCATACGGCTTTAGCTCTTAATTCCTGATTAGCTGAAAAGGGCAGCACTTGCTTTCGGGTCTTGGATATCAGACGACACAGAGGGGGACAGGGGCGAGTGTTTTTGTGCCTCATTTTTGAAGCGGGGATGTCGGGGCTAGGGGGGTTGCAGGGGGGGGGGGGATAAGAGGGAGTTTCTGTAATAGATACTTATCTTACTGCCCTCAAGCCCCTCAAACAAAGTCCCCCTCTGAAGAGATTATAACCCAGGGAGGGCACATTAACTCTAATCCGATGCTTTGAGGCCTCACACCCCCATACCTCCCTCTGCCCCACTTATTCCAACCCTTCTGTTGTTGTGTGGGGGGGCCACCTTGTATTTGCTGCATGTATGAGTGAGTCCTGTGGCTACACACGAGGGTTGTGTGTGTGTGTGTGTGCGCATGTATGTGTGTGTTTGTTGGGGGTGGTGGTGGTGGGGGGGGGGCGGGGGGGGGGATGTGTGTGGAGTAACCGCTTCAATAGCACGCTGCCTCTAATGAAAAGCATGGGGGCACACACTGCTGTGTAACTGATTCTGCCCTCTGAAGAGATTAGGCGCTACATTGTTGGCGCGGTTGCTCATTTCCATGAGAGCACAGCCTCCCGCCGGCGGCCGCTCTGCTTTGTTATTTTGAGTTGGAAAACACAGAGCCCAATGTCCCGGGCTTCCTTGTCGCCATTGTTTCACAAATAGGGCAAAATGTAGATGTCACGTCATAGATGCCCAATAACCTCATTAGCTGCTCTCTGTGAGCCCATAGAGGGAAAATAATGGACGTGTGAACTTTGGCGTGTTCGGGTTCGGCGGAGAAATTGACCTTACTGGGAAGATGAGAAATTTAAAAAAAAAAGAGGCTCTAATTCTTTTTTTAAACCTTGCGTATCGGAGAGACCACTGAGGAAGGGATTTAATGAGTGAATACCAGTTGGAAACAATCACACAGGTGAAAAAAAGCAGCTTTTTTCCTCCCTTGAGAGGGTGCAGCTCGCTAACAAGCTCCTCAGCAGCACCGGGGAGCTGCTTACTCCAAGTTCCGTGTTCAAACCGGGCTTAGTGCTCCGGCTGGGGGACCCCGGGGGCCCCGCAGCGCCCGCCCGGGGTCCCAACAACACCAGCAGCAGTACCAGCTGTCACGCCGGCCATTGCGAACCTAAGCAACGGCGCCTGTCACTCACCCAGCGGAGGGCCGTCAATCAGCCCGCACCCAGGAGGGAGCGGGGAGGCGGACCACTGCCCGGCCCTAAACAAAGACATACTTACATTTGCAAGCGGTCCCAGTGCCACCAGTATTTTGAAAGAATGATAGAGTGATCCTGATAAGAGTAATGACAAAGGACAAAGAGTGGAAGGGGGTCTGGGAAGAGGGGGTCTGATAGTAAAGAGGTGGGAGAGCTTGATAACATTCACACTTTGCTTACATCTCCCCATTTGTGTTGGTGGCCGAGGAAAATCCCATTAGCCAGGAAAATTGGGAGTTCTGGTCGGGGAGCGACGCGTATTTACCGTAAATCGAGTTTCTTTTTTTCGAACCTGAAGATTTGTCAGGAAACGGAAAAAAAACTCATTTTTATTTAGAATATCGTTTATAAAAAAACTTTGAGTGCATCATTTTCATCTTTTAATGTAGCTCTTAAAAGTGGTGTATTTATCAGCTGTAAAATGAAAATAAAATAGTTCATCAAATAAAGAAATAAATCAAAGTAAATAAGTAAGTAAGTAGTAAATAAAGCAAATTAAATAAAATGAAAATAAAAAAATAAAGAGAGCAATCATTTGAAATAAAAGAATATAAATGACAATAAATGAAAACGGTTGTTTTCCCCTCCTCCAGCCCCATCAACTCTCCCCTCTCGCAGTAAAAATAAACTAACAAGGACTAGGTGTTGAAGTCTCTGTGGATTCTCTGCAGGCTTTTGTTGTCTTGTTCACACCTATGAGCTATTCTAATTGCATGTTTAGTCCCTTTGTGGGCTCCCAGGTAGGGGACAACCTGTAATTGAGGTCACACCTAAAGCCATTGTCCCGGCCTGTTCATTAGCCACTCAAAGCGTCACTCAACATTTTTTTTTATACCCAAAAACCCAGTTCTTTTACCGCATCGGTGTGTCCTGGCTTGTTGAAATGTCAAACATGCAGATGTTGCAGATAATAGAGGACGATGCGGAGGATCGGGCCCAGGTGTTCTCAGAGATAAAGCTGGGTTTATCCTCTCTGCTATCTTGTTTTTTTATCACATCTGGGACGGAGAACAATCGTCTTCCATTTGGTCACTTCTCTCCCCCAGTAAACGAGCGATATCCTGACGGCAAACAGCGCTGCCTCGACCTGTCGGAGCAGCGCCGACACCTGCATTGTGGGCCGAGTTGCCAAAAGAGGAAGAGAATGAAAAGAAGTTCCAGCGGAGGGACAAAAGCTGCGGCCCTGAGCTGTTTGTGTTGTGAGATGTCGACTACTGATGCCATAAGCCTCCTTCTCTTTGCGCTCGCCTCGGCCCATTGTTGCCATTGTACAAATTTGCTCTAGGCTTTGTGGACCCCACCCAAATAAATTCCCCCCTGTTCCCTCCACCTAAAACACTCTTTTTTTTTCTTTCCTTTTTCTTCCACCCCTCTGTTACCCCGAGCATGTTCTTCGCCACATTTGGGGCCTCCGATGACACGCCACCCTCAGTGATACGCAGGAGGTGGCCACCCTTTTTAACAACAACACATCTCTGCTGTTGCATTTAAAACAATGCACCAGTTGAAATGACAAGATGGGGATTTTTGCAAACACTTCCCTGAAATTTTATATGCACTTAAAGACAAGAGATCTGTGTCACCAAAAGCTACAACAAGCAGATAAATTCCCCAACAACTGATTGACCGCGATGTGGCTGCTTTCAAACTGGACATAAAGATAAGGAAAGTTTAGTCAACTTTTTTTAATTCATTAAAAAAAACAACTATAAATAAATGGTGATTTAGGTGGGTTTCTTGATTGAGGTGGGTTTACACATGGAAACTATGTGTAAACATGCATCACCATCATCAGCATACACTGGTATATTTATTTTCTTACATTTGCTACAAAGGATGAGTTCTTTAAAATTCAAGAGAAAACAACGGTGCCAAAACGTATAAGTGTATATAATATACATATAAGTACATTAATTGTGAGGGATTGTAAAAAAAAAAAAAGTAATTTATACACATTACTGGTGCAATGATGCCACATTTAGGCAGAACCTTCCATGTGATATTTCAGAAATTATCTTATGCAAAAAAAATTCTAACCAAAATTGGGGTTTAAAAATGTGTCAATTGAAAAAAAAAAAAAAGAAAAATGCTTGCAAATATTGTTTTTAGTTGTCAACAGTGGTCATCACACAGAGTTCTGCTCCACGATGAGATTTCCCTCAGATCCACATCAGCAGAGCAACAGCAATATAATCATCATAATCATGCAAGATGAGATAAGAGAGGTGCGCTCCTTTGAACACACACACACACACACACACACACTCGCTGATCTCTTTTGAAGGGCACAGTGGAATGAATAAGGAGTGTAATCTTCCCCTCTTATCTTCACCCCCCGCACACATATTAGCATCTGTTATCTCATAATTATCATATACATTAGTCAACACCTGTTTCCCCTAACCTGCTTTAATTGGGACCATTGACGCATCGCGCTCGCCTGCGCACAAAACCATCCGACATGTAAAAGGACAGTTTGTTGTGGTTCACTCAAGAAATTAACAAATAAAAGGCCATCGCCCTGAGGCATGCAGGTCTGAATCACAGCGCTCATGTGCCCGATTCTTTTTCATGATTATTTAATGGAACGAGTCGGAGACGCTTGTGCGTAAAAAGGCGCAAAAAAACGCGTCGTTTTCTTTAGTAATTCACTTATTTCTGGTGGAAACGTTCCAGTCAATACACAAAAGTGGATGTGCGGAGGTGTGAGGAGGCACAGCAGAGAATGGCAGGATGCTGTTAACTGGATTTAGGTGCTTCTCTTTTATTGGTGCGAGACGTGTTAAACTCATCATAAAATTACGCACGGACTCCAGTCGCGGAACTGGGGATGGAGTAACAAACGCATACAATAATACATCGCCCACACTTACATTTAGGCGTGCAGGTGAACTTTACATCTTTAAAGGATGAAA
>CAESWR010000401.1:60300-76757 GCA_903171835.1 Mullus surmuletus
GGGGGCGCACGCGCGCACACACACACACACACGCACACGCAAAACACCTAAACTCCTCCCATTCCAGATACAAAAACCTGCTCCAGTGTGAGCGGATCAGCACACATGACCGCAAGCGTGCAGATGCAGATGCACATAATTAGACAGACAACCTCATCCCCTGAAAATCATCTCACAGTTGGCCTCCCTCTCCTGCCTTCTTTATGCGCATCGAGGATCCGCCTCACATTCAGACGCCGACAAGACAAGCAAGGGGTCGTCCGTTGTTCTGCCTCCTTGCCCACGTCGAGGCAGCGCCGTGTCGGCCGAGGCCTCTCTGCTTTAACAATAACTCTCTCGACCCCCCAATGAGGGGTGGAGGGCCAGACATGAGGCGATGTGACAGTTCTGGTGCGGCCAACACAATAGCAGGTTTTTCTTTTTGCTGCCTGGCTGGCTATATGCCACGGAACACTTTCTTTCACTGCAACAAATGTTTGCCGCAGGAACATATTTAACCACATTAAACCATGCCTTCATTTTTTTCCCCCTTCATCTTCAGCATACCGCAAAACATGTTCTGTTCCTGAATGAATGTGTTTGTGGGTACAATCAGACATCTCTGTGGTATTTTGCTTCATGTATCAAAGTTATCTCTGTGGCTGTTTTGAGGCAAGTGTGGCGGTTTTCTTTGCAAATAAAAGGGATGACAGAATGAAAAGGAAGGATTAAAAGATAAAGATTAACATACTTGGTAACGAGCACGACACCATTAGCAACCCTGTAATATCTCACTCATTAGTCCAACAGTGTTGTTCAAAAACACCATGTTACCCACAATAATCACAATATTATGTCAGCCCCAGCACGAGGGAAGCTCTCGTGTGTGTCTGCATACGTGACTTTTTCTGAAGCAAAGTTTGTTCATAATGGATTATTGATCGTGAATTAGAGTGGACTGCCCCCGAGGGCCCATCCTAGTTGGCCAGGAATGAATACATCTCTTCATGCTCCACCTCACACACTCAATTTGGACAGAGGAAACCAAGGACACAATCACACATGCATGTTGAGACGCAGAGCCACGCACTAATGTGTACAGACAAGCGTCGCTCGGCTTGCGAGGGACAAAGCTTTTCCTTCAATCTGAGTAACGAATATTGTCATAATGGCCCATTTGTCTTCAGATTTTGTGCATTCTTTATTTACACCTACTGAGTCAAAAACCCCTATGTGTAAACTACGTCTGCTGCATATTCAAAATGAAACCAAATTAGAGTACTCTTGATGAAACAAATATTTTGTTTCAGGGGAATATCAAGATCTGTCTGGCTCTTGCTTTATCTCTGTGGCTAATCACTTGAAGCACAATGAGACCTTACTAGTTAATTTCTCTCTTTATTCCTGATTCTAAACCCGCTTACGGCAAAAATAGTCCCAAAATGATGCAATGGAATATAAATGTGTTTATGGCCAGTGTGGGGCTTCAAACATACAATAATGTCAGTTATTGCCATCCTAATTTCTTGTCTTCTTTGTTTTTTCCCCCAAATTCTTATCCCAGAAGAGCATTCTTCTTGCTTCAGGGGATCCCCACTTCCAAGATGAGGATGACACGGAGGCAGTGATGTTTTCTGTGGTTTTCATTTCTGCTCTGAGAACTTGCCACCTTTTGGATCATTAACTCGACACAGTTTTATCAGAGGTTCCACGCCACACAGCTGTACACCACCATATCAGTGCTCTGGGAAAAGCGATGGAGACAGATGAGAGGGAGGATGTGCCACAGAAACGCTCGGCCGGTGCGAAGGCGGAGGTGGAGGAGGAAGCAAGCTCCGGGCACACCTGCGGTGTTTGCGGCCGCAGCTTTCCCCTACTCAGCTCTTTGTCGCAACACATGAGGAGGCACACACAGGAGAAGCCGTACAAGTGTCCGTACTGTGACCACCGGACCGCGCAGAAGGGCAGTCTCAAGGCCCACATCCGAAGCCATAAACTAGGACTGCTCAGCCAGAACCTCACTGACAAGGAGGCAGAGGGGGTTCACGTGGAGAAGGACAATGCTGACACCCCCAAAATGCCCGACAAAGATCATAAAATCAACGGGAAGGTGAAGAAGAAGGGTAGCAAGAACAAACTGAAGGGCAAAGACATGATCACCGACATCGAGGTGGACAAGGACGACGATGGACCCTTCACCTGCACCATCTGTGGCCAAGTTTTCCCTCAGGTACTGCTCCTCAAAACCCACATGAAAAAGCACTGCGATACACAGGACCATGGTTGCCGGATCTGCGGCCGGCGCTTCCGGCAAGCATGGTTCCTCCAAAGTCACATGCGTATTCACCGGGTCAAAGGCCAGCTGCGGGGAGGCAAGGCCCGCGACCTGCCTATCACCATCAACGGAGTCCCTCAGGACCCGGTGACACTGATCAATGAAGAGTGCCTCTATGAGCTCTGTGCCGGCTGCGGTCACTTCTTTTCAGATAGTAAGACATTGAGGATACACGAACAGCTGCACAGGCCGAACCGAAACCATGGTGTGGTGCAAAATCCTTCTAGGGAGGATGTAGAAGCCTCTGAGGGGGACGAAAGTAAGAGGCGGTTTCTGGAAAGCCTGAGTCTCAAGTGTGTCGCACCAGAGAATGATCCAGAGGAGGACAATCCAGAGGAGGACAATCCAGAGGAGGACAGCCCAGGCGGGCGAATTCCAGAGCTGGATCCCGTGTGCAGCTATCAGGCCTGGCAGTTAGCCACCAGGGGACGACTCGCTGAGGCCACCGAGAAATGCCTGGGATGGGAGGAAAGGCTGGCGGACGCCGAGGTGGCGTACGACATGGAGAAGGGCGAGTATGTGCCCCTGAAGCAGCAGGAGAAGAAGAGGAAGCAAATCGACACCTCCGGCGCCAACGTGAAGAAGAGGAAAGTTGATACAGGCGTTGATCACACATCAAACAGCTTGGCCCACAATAAAGGTGCCGACAAGAGGATTTGCCAGAAGGACCGTATTCTGTTGAATGGACTTGGTCATGCGTTTTATGAGGCGCTACAGAGCAAGAAGGTTAAAGAAGTTGGCTTCTCACCAAAGCAGACCAACAGCGGCAGGAATCAGGACCAGGAGGGTAAGTGAGACATCATACAGTCACACGATACTTAACCCCTACTGCAGTTGAAATGTTAGAATACAATCACTGTGTTTCTATTTGAAAGTATCATCCAAGCTAAGACTCAACAACAACAAACAGCTCTTTCTTTGATTTCCACCAGTCTCTTCCAGTGTGTGAATACAGACAAGCACCAAGACTTTCTGCGAATGCCACTTTGTCACAGCTGTAAATTAAACTTAACTGGAAAGCAATGTGGGAATTCAATACTAGCTTTCTATTCTCAGGACAAAACATGGATAATTCGAAAGAACATTATTGGGTGGAGAAGGGAGACCTCTTGTGAATTCATAGTGGAATTGCAGTGACAGTTTGTCATCTGGTTACATAAAAAGGTTTTGAAAATGCAAGATGATGAGGAAAGGAAATCATTTGGCATAACTCCTATACAAAATATTTGTCTGTTATTTATACACTACGTTGTATTACAACAAAATAATCAGAAGTAAAATGAAACCGGCTAGTTAATTGGCTCACTCATATAATTTATCATTTAATCATACAGATCCAGAATACTCACAAAGAAAAAAGTAAATATACTTTTTACTATGTACTTAAATGTACAAAGACACTAATACCTGCTTAAATCTGAGTAATGAATATTGTCTTAATGGCCCTTCCCCCAAAAAGTAAATATATTGTTAAATCTACAACGACACTAATACCTGCTTAAATCTGCCAACATTTATCAGAGGCAGGTAGTTGAGCACACTGACACTTTTGCAGATTTAAAATGACTGCATTGCAGCAGTTAGTAATAAGACAATAATTCAAATAACTGCATATTTGGGTTTGTTTCTTTATTAGATTGGTGAATTTTGAGTATTTTGTCAGATGGGAAAAATGTCCATGAAATTGATACCAGATATTGATATTCTGTATGCCATATAGTATTTTTATATTATTGAACATCCTGCACTAAAATACCAGGACCACCTATGAAAAAGCCACATCTGATACATCATTATAGTTGCAGTTTCTTTAAATAGATATACTTAGACTTTTGGAGCCTACTAGAGCAATCCAGCCAAACCTTTAATGGCTAAAAGTCTTTGAGAATTATGTTTTTGTGAAATGCTTTCCTCTGCTCCTGCCCACAGACAGAAAACACTTCCTCTGTGAGCACTGTGACTTCCACACTGCCGACGCCTCGCTACTCAGGTCGCACCTGCACGTGCACCACCCAGACCTGCAGGGTCTCCACAGCAAACCCAGCGCCAATTTGGGCAATAGTCGCCAAAGTGGCTCCAAAGCCTCACGATACATGGACTACCTCAGGAGCAGGAGCGTGCTACTTAGTCAGCCATACTGGAATCCGTACACATGTCCACCTGTCCAGGGGTCAGCAGAAACTAACATTAAAACAGAAAACGACTCAGAGGTCAAAGGTGACCTACTCAACTTGTCTGCGTTATCTGTAGGTAAAGGAGGCAGCAGTGTGAACTACCGGGTTAAAACAGAGGGGCTGGTGAGACATCGCTGCCCGTACTGTTCCCATACCACAAACTACCCAGAGGTCTTGTGGATCCACCAACGTGTGTCGCACAGGGTAGACAACGGCAGCTCCATGGCTCCCAAGTGGGCACCGTGTGTCAACAGCTTAAAGACCAGTAAAATGAGTGTTTCCCGATGGAGACGTACAGGGCCACCACCTTTCCTCGAAGGCAAGGACTGTCCGGCTTTACCCGCTCCCAGAACTCAGCGCACACAGCCACCAGGCTCCACAGTCCAGAGTAGCAGCAGCAGCAGCAGTAGCAGCAGCAGCAGCACCACCACCACCACCACCACCACAACCACCACCACCACCACCACCACCAAGCACTCTGCCACCAAGAACCAGTCAGGGGTCCCAAAGTCCAAGCACCAGTCCAAGGACTCACGAGCGTCAGATGGGGCACATTCACGTGGGCGAGCCGAATTACCTCAAAAGAAGTCAGGGGAACATGCCCGTGTGGCAGAGGGGGGCAACAAAGGCTCCAGTGCCCAGGCAGGATCATCGAGCACCAGTGCAAAAAGCAAGACTGTCACTGGTTTCCAGCCAACCAGCAGCCCCAAACACAAAGTTCACAGACCAGCTGTGGAGGGAACCTTTCCACAAGAGGGTTTGGGATTCATGTTGGCTCGGAATCACAGCGGGACTTCATCCAACGCAGCAGAGCGACTCCACCCCCGCAGGCAGTCATGTGATTCCTCTTCAGCTCCGAAGGGGGCCGATCTTTGGGCTGCCATGAGTGCGTGGGGGCACAAAGCGTATTTAGAACCGCTCCTTTATGCTCAGGGAAAGAGTGAATCAACAGGAGAAATGCCAGTGGACATTGATATTTTGAGCCTCCTGAAAAGCTACAGTCCCCATGACCTGGCTGCCCTCTACCAGCACTGGGGCTTTGTTGACCCGAGGCTTGACCCGCAAGGTAAGAAGCAGATATGATTTGGTATTTTCTTTCCTTCTTATTTTCAAATCAAACATTCTTTCGAACAAAATGGATGTGACTCGACAGACTCAACAGAAGTCACTGGCCTCAGACAAGGACCATACAGAACCTGTAATAACCAAGAAGGGATATTATTGATGAATTATTCTTCATACATGTTTTACAGCAATGCTGCAGTTGAATGGAAATTTTGGAAATGAAGTCCTTTCGTCCTCTGAAGCTTCCAAACAAGTACGTTTCCCGTATTGCTGCTACTCATCAGCTTGAAGACATCACCTTCTGTTTTCTAAACCCTAATTTTGACTTCATGTTTATACACGCTCCCTGGCACCCTTGGCCTATGAAACCACTCTGAATTATTAACACCTGCTTCAACTCCCCCAGGAAATACAGTGCAAAAACAATCACAGCATCTGTCTCTTTCGACCTCCTTACATGAAGATTGTGTTCCCTTTTATATCCAAAATTGACAATAATACTGTAGCCTTGAACATCTTTTCGCCCTCTAGAGGCATGAAGACTGGTTCTAGAGAAATGTACAGCTGTTTACAAACATAACTGGTTAACTGTTAATTTCAGTCTGCATCTTAAATAATCCGCCAATCATCTATTGTATTTTGTCGTAGCTTGTGGGTTAATTAAATCCCCCATAATTACAGTTCCCACACACCTGTGCCATCAATTCAACTTTCAAGATGAGGAGTAGCATAAGAATGCCTCTCCATGTCCTTAGCAAGTGTGTGTGCGCCTGTTCCCGTGTCTGTACCTTGTCTGTGTGTGAGTACAGTGTGTCATCCCCGCATGCGCCTCTCTGTATTTTCATGTGTTTGCGCGCGTGGCTGTCAGCTCCCACAACCTGGCTGTCTCTCCCCTCTCGTTCCTGTAAGAGAGGCTGACAGGGATAAGGCAGACAAAATAATAAAAAAAAACATTGTTGTCCCCCTCAGGGTAAAAACTCAGCCAGCATCTCCATATGGCGTGTCATTAGCCTGTCAGTCAGGCCTGCCTTGATGCTACCTACAACTGGTCTCCTCTTTCCCCCAGAGTAATACGTGGGCAACTTTTCAAGCACAAGAGATTGCAACATCACTGTCTCTCTCTGTGGGGCTGACGAATTACAAATCTAATATGGATAACACTGTGGGAGATGCTACCCACTGCCATTTCAACATTATTCCCACTACAGTTGCTAGCAAATCATTATTTTTGGGGGGTCAAAAATGCTGTCTGGTATTTACATCGACATTTCTGGTGCTGGCTAGAAGACGTGAACTCGCTTTATGAGCGACGTCTACATTAGCCAGACTTTTTAGGTCAGTGAGCACAGACGTTAATACATAAAATATCTGAGCGTGAGTGAGCAAGTGTGCACCGTCAACATCATATCGGTTATCACAGCAGCATAGGTATGATTATGGATTGTATCTCCCTGAGAAGTTAGAAATCGGTGCAAAATTGCAGATATTTAATGAGTTATTGGGTTTCTTAGTTTACGTTTGCAGCTTTATCTTCCACTTTTATATGTAAGGGATCTTTCTGAGCTGGTTGCAGATTGAGATCCTTCTTGGTCTCATTTTGAGGAAGATTGTTCATAATATATAATTTGTAAATTATTAATTAAAACATTTTGGATGGCTTTCAAATTGTGTGTTTAAACTTTACATCCACTCTTAATGAACATATTCCTGTTGGCTTCGGGTTTACACACACTAGATGCATATACACTGCAATACATGTACATGTTAGATGTGAACTGACGTATCACACATGTCTCCTGCAGGTGAACAGCCGCTCCACTTCATCCTCAGGGTCTCTCCATAAAGGAACGTGAAGCGTTTCCCACGCTCCTCGGTTCGTGACGATGCCCACTGCTGAACAAAGAGGCCTGCTGTTCTTGAAAGGATCCAGCCATAACTCCAAGAGGACAGAGGCGCTTGATTATGCACAGTACATGCAAAGAAATGAGGTGCACTCTTAATTATTCTTTTGTCATATGG
The DNA here is from genome assembly GCA_903171835.1 of Mullus surmuletus. Taxonomy (NCBI): domain Eukaryota; kingdom Metazoa; phylum Chordata; class Actinopteri; order Syngnathiformes; family Mullidae; genus Mullus; species Mullus surmuletus. The sequence goes on from CAESWR010000401.1 coordinate 67,873, forward strand.
TTGTTTCATTTTCATTTGAAGTGTTATGCATGATTTTTTGTTTTGTTTTGTTTTGTTTTGTTTTTTTGTTTGGGAAGAGTGTAGATAATGTTAGTTACCAAACACACACGTGGAGATATTTCTATGGAAATGGAGCGTGGCTGTCCAGACTGTAGAATTATAAAAGAATATTCTGACAGTTGCAGGAATAATGAGAGCATTATCAGGGTGAAATATTTGCTGGTGATTTCCTGCAAGAAATAATCCAAACTAAACCAGGATGCCACGAAAATGATTCAGTACCAGTTAAAGAATGTAGGAGACGGCAAGGTTTAATACCATATACATCGGTGTACTTTTTCAATCCCAGACTGAGCAGCAGAATAATTGCAGGCACATTTTGGAGTTTAAAGCCCATATCTACAGAATGTATCTGATCTGAAGTTAAGCCGTCACTGAGAAAATCTCAGTTATCAGTTATGTACTCGTATTGTTTACAATAACATGAAGTCAAAAATAGTATCTCTTTTTCAGCGAATGGAGCGTGTAGTTATGTCACTGGAAGAAGTTGAGTGTCGGTTGAATTTGGGCAAAATCTGACCTCAACATAGGCTTTGGCACCTTGATAACGTGTCACTCATACTTTAATAATCACTGTTCTGTGAAAGCGTCTTTTACTGCATATTTATATTAGATTTTCTTTGTTAGTATTAATTTACGTAAATACAACAGGAAATGTGCAGCACCCCCACCTGAAATGCCTCCCATTTGTTTGAATATTCACACACACACACACAGTTCATTAAATCATTCTGAGCACCTGATCACTGAGGTGGCTGTATCTGTGAGTAACGACTGTGGCACTGAATGCCATATTACGTCTTCTTCCTTCCACTTTGCCCCAAATAATGCCTCACCACATTGGGGTGACTTAGACTCTAGATGTTCAAACCAAGCTCAGATGAAAGGGATCTGTGCTCTGTATCACCCATACCTATCGCCAAACCGAAAGCTACAGAGTGGACAATCAGTGAAACGACGGTTGCCGTGGCTTTCAAATTGATGTGTCAAAGTAAATGACAAGCAGTGTAAAAAGTGTACAATTTTAAAACGCGTCTGTGGTCGTTTCGCACCTGCTAGCGACATAGCGACTCAATGCTGTGGTCCTTAGACATAGGAGCCTCTGCCGACGTGGCCACGATCTACATCTGACAGGGAAACTTGTTTTTAAAATACAGCAAAAGACTAGCTTTGACTTAAAAAACAAAAATGAAAAAAAATCACCTCAAGTCAGTTTGTTTCTTTGTGTTTTATGTTTGCAGATTTGTTTAGTATGTTTATATATTAGTTCTGATTAAGTGTACTCATCTCCCATAGAGAAATGGTCTATGCATTTGTACCAGAATAAAAGCCATCAATGTGCGAATTCTTGGGAAATCACGAGAATGCATAATTTATGACTGGAGTATTGACTTTGTTATGAGTGGGGGAAAATAAGCTTTTTTCATAAAATTGTAAATGATAGTTTTATTTAATGGTCTTTTTGTTTGCAGAGAGTGGTGTTTCAACACTCCTAAGTACTTGATATTTGTAGTAACAAGAGAAAATGTGGTGGAAAAAAGTTAATATGGCGTTTTTCAGTAACGCATTTCGTGAGACAAGGGTCAGGTGGGAGAGACGCTTCTGAAGCAGGTTTTATTGAGCCTGTGATCCATTTTTTTGCAGCGGCCATCTGTGAACATGCTGGTTCAGACAGTTTGGTTGCCGGAGAGTGACGTTAATCAGGGCCGCAGTGAATTTTATGCAAGCCTGAATTTTTACACAAACCTAAACTAAAGTTAACTGGGTTCTGACTGTGTAAATTTCATAGTTTACAGTTGTGTTGGCATCAGAAATTTCTATTTTCACCAGTTGTCTGACTGTACAAAAATACAATAAAGTTCTTTAATTGTTGATTTGTATTTTGATTTGCGTGCTTCATGCTGTGGGTCCATCCCATGCTTAGATGGGGGCGCCATGTTGGGGATTGGCTTCATTCAGATTAATGTAAAAATATAATGCTGTAAATTGTAAATCAAGTTCAAATACAATCTAAGATATATGTAGAGAAAAAACATACTAGTGTTATATGCAATGTAGTTGAGTAATTGGGAAAATGTATGCTAATTGGGATTTTATTGCAAGGCCAATTCACACAAGACGTTTGCCATTTCTGTGTGCTTTTTGACTACATCATCATCAAATATTTAAATCAAATTAAAACTTTGCTCCAAGCTGCCATAGATGAGTGTTTGAGCTCACACTTGATTCAGCTTCTGCGTCCCTCCAGCAGGTGGCAGGCAAGGTCAAGCAGTGAGTTAGCTTTCCATTCCTGCATCCTGCGTCAGCGCCTCTCGGGCCTTTACATTGTGTTTCTTCCTCTCAAACTCAAATACGTGACCTTCAACTCGATGCCCTGTGCCCCCTGAGCACCAGCTTGAATTATCTCAAGCCAAAGATTCAAACATGGAGTCATTATCTGATCTCGAACATGCCAAACTGAACCGAAAACAGGGCACTTTTTGTAGCCCCACCAGAAGGTAAGGATTGCAGTAACATAATGAAAAACAGCTTTATTTCCAGTATTTTTCTGTCATGACTGATATGTGCAGCTCGGCCTTCCTTTGGTCGGTTAAACCCGGAAGAGAAGATAAACAGTGAAAGGATGTTTGTCCTTGCAGCACTTGTGAGACTGCGTGTCTTGTGTACACACTGCCTGCATGTCCTTGTCACGTCGTGTTTGTCAGTGGCTCGTGTTATATCTCGGTGCAGTGACAGCATCAGTTAGCTACCGCAGAGACATCAAGAGATCATGTTCCGTCGTGCCACCAGCAAGAAGGGCTGAGATCTGTGCCGGCCACAGGCTCCGCAACTAGATAATGTCAGTCGGCTCGGAGCGGTGGAGACGCGTCGGCATATGTTGGCTGACAGGCAAACACCCGGCTGTGGCTGAGCAGGGGGGGAGACGGACTGGTGGCTGATTGGAGTGACAGCTGTCAGGACAGGACAGTGTTAGTGTGCGTGCGTGCGTGTGTGTGTGTGTGTGTTGCGATACTGCTGTCCTGAAGAGTACCAGCCAGGGCTTTAGACCTTAAGAGGGGAAAGAGAATGTATTTTGGGATGCGTTTTTACTTTTTCAGGAGAGGAGAGTGGTTTTCGGGTAACACACACACACACACACACACACACACACACACACACACACACACACACACACACACACACACACACACACACACACACACACACACACACACACACACACACACACACACACACACACACACACTAATGTCCTGACCTTTGTGGTATGACAGGAAACTCAAATCTATAATCTATAATAAGACACATAACCTACCTATTTCATTAAGTGTGTATATTTTCTTAGAATGTTTCAAGTGCAAGAAAATAGTTGATATTAAATGAGGAATTTAGCATGGTTTTGAGGTATTGGAAGTCAGAGTATAATGTTACAGTGCTGTTAATACGATTATTGAAATTATACATAAAAAACTGAAATGATCCAGCTCTGAATTTGAGGTAATTGACACGATTTCTAGGCTATTACCTTCTAACATGATCAAAATCAATTATTTCTGATGTACTTCTTAAAATAAGATAGATGATGGAAAGGTACACAGTCTACACTTATCATCAACAAGTGGTCATTAGCTAAAACTAGAAAGACAGAAATGAACATAAAATAACAACTCTGCACAAAACCATGAAAAGAAAAAATAAGTCTTTGCAGCAAAGGACTCTGGGAACTTTCAGAGGCCTCAACAGAAAAACTAAAGTGACACCGGTTACAGGGACAAACTGCTCATTAATCAATGTGAACCAAGGATTTAGAAATAAAAATGATAAAAAAGTTTTTTCTTCGCAAGTCACAACCAAAGATCTTTCAATTTGTACACAGTTACATTTGCATATTAAAGCAAATTTTAATTGTCTGTGGGTGAGACCCCACTGTGACAGTAATGATGAGACAAACATGGCGTCCTGCCTCAGACAGGTGGACCCCGGCGATAAGGGGATTTTCCAGCAGCCAAAGCGGGCGAATGGAAACGACACAGTGAGCCGCAGGGTCACACATTGGCCACACCCACCGTCACAACACCTCAAACACAACAACTGAAACTTTGTAAGTGAAAAACATTTGATCGAATTGCATGAAAAATTAATAATCAAAGTCAAGAAAGTAGGTGACAACATTAACGTGCTGCTTAAAGCGCTGGAGGCGGAGTATAATAGTCCAGGTGGAGAGCGTGATGCCGGAAGGGGGGGAAAAACAGGCATATCCATCAGATTAACACAGCGTAATGTCTTCCTGCTTTGGCTCCCGGCATCAGTGATTTATCAATGCAAAGCTAATAGCATCAATATGAATCTAACTAAAAATCAATATTTCATTACCTAATTGTTAGCGGGAATGAAGAAAGATGATTGTATGAGACAGCGTTTGAGAGCAACTGGAGTTCACAGAGACATCTGGAGGACAAAGTCGGACGGCGGTGGCAGCGCGCTTGCTCAAGACCGGAGGAAAAATCGATGTGCGTGGCTTTAAAGTGGAGAAACACGCCAACAACAAACAGACAAAATTCGATGATTTGTTGCAGGAGTATTGCTGGGTCAAAATCATATCGCAACCTTTTCGTCTTATCAAACAGACACATGTCGCACCACACACTCACTCTCTCACACACACACACACAAGTCCATTAAAAACCATCCTGAAAGGCTCAATGTCCCCGAGACATCAAACCCACTGCATCCATCACTTCAAATGTCGTCACACACGCTCAGATGGCAGAAGTTGGGATGACACAGTTTGGTGACAAAGGTTTGGAAAATTCATCTGAATCCCCACAGATGGACTCTGGTTGAGGCCTCTGGGTGCTTCTCTTGTACTTTATTCCTTTATAGATATATATGTGTGTATATATATATCTATATATATATATTTTTTATTTTTTTTGACCAACAATATGCTACAACCTAGATGTTCTGATCAACTGGTTCCTATTAGACAAAAACAGGGATCCACTTGAAACAAATGGGACAAAAACTGACTTAATTTCTAAATTTTGAGATAATTATACTCCAACAATACTCCCAACAGTTTAACATCCCTTACTTTAGTCATTTTATAAAATGTTTCCTTTTTTCTTCTTACTCCAATGCATCGTTTCTATATTTGTATATTTTGCCGAGTGTGCCATCTGTTATTGTTGGCAGTGGAGATTGCACAGGAAAACACGAGGAAGTGAGTGGACAGAGACGCACAATAGACTTTATTTAGAGAGAAAAACCCTGCAGCAGAGTTTCTATATTAGGCACAACTACACAGTTGTGTCCCATAAAATCACATACTATGTTGGATTGCATGTCTTCGGGTGATTTTCTCAAAATGAAACATGTCTTTCTGTAATCCAGCTCCTTCTTGCACAGTACATTTCTATCATACTTTACATTGATGCCACTCAAATACTTTGCTTTGTCTGTACTTCTGTTTCCACCACACACATTCAGGCTATAAATGGATCGCCTTTCACCTCAGGACATTTTGTTTTTTATGTATGTGCTATTTGTTCCATTCTAAATTCTTGATTATTCTGAAAATATATATCTATATTAAGACATATTTCTCTGATGAATGTTTGCATGATGTGCATTTCCATCTTGGACAAGGCGAGTCAAACCTTTAACCCTGGAGTTGGCTTCGATGGACATTCTCTAGCTTCCCCTGGCACCTAATGCGTATTTAGCTAAATATTTACTAGATTAAGGGCCTTATAAGTGACCGTGAAGCAACCCCTCTCTCTCATTATTTCACCCCAGGAGAGCCCAGGAGCAAAGATGCATTGTTTATGCATCGTTCGGGCCTTTGAGGAACTACGGGAGAAGCAATAATATCCATCCCAAATAAAGATTAACCCGACTATGGATATGAGAGAGTGTCTTTCTGCATTATCCGAGACCTTGAAGGCATCACGGCCCCGGCTGTTAAAAAGACAGAGTGGGAAGATATTGTCAAAATAAATCTCTGAGGTAAAGGTATTATTTGTTATGTCAAAGACTTCACAGCGCGCCAACACTTGTTAATGCTTTTGTAATTTATGAAATGGTTATTTACAGGCTCTGAATCTGTAGCAGGGAGTGGAAAGAGAGGTTTGGTTTAATTGCAGCGGAGCAAAGTACACGACAAGGCTCGGTAACTGGAAAGGAGCCAGATCCCCTCTGCTGTCGGCCACTAATAACACATCACGGTGACAGAGATGCGCCGTCTCTCTACCTTGCTGTATCGATCTCCCATCTCGCTGTAATAGTCCTGTTAAACGTCGGCTCTCGGCTCTTTACTGTGTCCAAGCCCACTTAACAATAAAACCCCCCCCTCTCCGTTCGGCTTTTAAAATGCTCCAGAGGCGGTGAGAGGGCCACGAGCAAAACCTGTGTTGTCAATGGAAGGAAACCATCTCTCTCCAGGAGAATGTGTATGACCTTAGAATTTGTCTAGATTAACATAAAACAGCGTCACAAACAACCAGGACGAGGGGCAAATAAGACCTGTTTTTACAGTCATTCATTGCAAAAAATACATGCAATACATCTATATGAAAAGAAAAGCTATTTCTTCAATAAAAACTATACTAATGCCCGCCTACCGACCTAGCGTTCTTTCTTTAGCTCTAAATATCTCTAAAGTGTAAAAGAAATTTGCAGACTCACCACTGAAAAAAGCTTTTCTGACAAGCCTTCCGTCTCTAGCTACCTACATAATTGCTGACTCACCTCTGCAGAAAGCGTTCAGTCAATAGCTCTACAGTATAGTTCGCAAAAAAGTTGATAAATCACAGCCAGATAAAGCTTCCCGGTCAAGCGGTCTTGCGCCATTTGGACATTAACATCTCATCCACCAAATTTCCCATGTTTAACGCAACACCCGGAAAGCTAGAACATCCTCAGCTAGCTTAGCTAACAACTTGCACCATGCAAGAACTTGCCACTGTGTGACAAAAGGCAAGAATTCCTATTTTCCTTATGTTTGGCTGCCAAAATGTAAAAGAAAAGAAAAAGATTAGGAGACATATGCTATTCTTCCCTGCATCATTGGAGCGCTGAACAAAGCTGACGCTGGCTCAACTTTATTTGTTGACTGTCAAGTGTCAGGCGTCAGTGTCTAGCGCCACGCAGCCGACGTTCCATTGAGAATGACTTGTAGCGTGACGGATTGTTGCCGCTAATGTGAGCGCAGCATTAGGAGAATCTTTAAGCTTTCAGGTGGCAAGCAGGAAATTGCAACTTGGATTTGGACATGTGGAGCTGTGGCATTTGCCCACCAACAAATAACTGTTCTGTAATCATTGTGCATACACACACACACACACACACTGCACTTATGACTCAAAGGACATCATCAAAGAACAGGTTTTTGATTCTTCAAAAAGCATTTTCCAAGAAGCTCCAGACGCTTTGGCCCCGGCAGGCCGTCACACATGCAGTACGCCGGCGGAGACCCCAGGGTGCGCTGGATTTGTGGCAAAACAGCAAACAAGAGCAACATTGTGAGAAGGAATGTGTCACAATAACCGTCCTATTACAATTATCTTGTTTTCAAATCGACAAAATCTTCCTCTGGCTCTTGTGAGAATGCCGCTGCGCCACAGGAAAGTAAAATTATCTAAGAGAAACGGCTGCAGAACACAATGAGGCAAGTTAAAAAGCATATATGAGATACAGTTATTCAGCTTTTCTATTAGTTTTCCCTCAAATTTCATCGGGGAAATTGACACTTTACCCGTTTAAATGAGATCTGGAGATTAAACAGCCGTCTCCATCTGCAGGTTGTGGTGTATTTTTGTTCAGAGAGTCATTGTTTGGGGAGTAGAGATATAAATAAAGAGTCGCTTCTGACAGCAGATGCATATTACAGCACCGTTAATGTTCCGTGTCTAATTTCCCTCATAAAGATCATTATAAACAAGAGATTATGACATTTTTGGCTTTTGCCTGCTCCGCTATAGCGACTGGTAGGAGAAAATACAACCACTAAACAGTGTGAAATCTGACTTTTCAATAATAGGAATTTTAATAATAATAATCTTACCCACGTGAGCATCAAATATGGCTAACCTATGGTGAATTTAGGCCGAAAACATGTGCGTTAGGTAATTGCTGATGCGGGGGAGAGTCGGCGGCACGCGTTCTAAGACAAACAATCTGCGTCCGTGCAGAGCGTGAGTCCGGGGGGAGTCCAAGTCTTTAGTCAAGGACTTGTGTTTTATTAGTTGAACGATATAAAACATGACAAAATGCCTACTCAAAGCGAATCAAAGACTCCCAACCCTTCCCACGGGGACTTCTATGTAGGGCAAGAGCTGCTCGCGTCTCTGCCTCTCTCTCCTGGGTGGCGTGCATCGTTGGAAACAGGAAAAAATAAAACAACAACAACAACCTCCATCCGCAAACAATCACTGCTACCAAAGCTTGTCCAGCAGCATAACGTGTTCCTAAAACGTGATATTTGGCTGCATTTCAAATTAAAAGCGTGCGGTTAGCTACAGCAAATCCCCGTGTTGAGTTTAAGCTAGCTACAACTATAATTAAACCAAATCCCAGATGCATTTCTTTTTTTTCCTCTCTCCTACAGCAGCCCGGCAAAGACGAGGCAAACTAAGAGGAAAGTAATTTGTCATCATTTGTCAACCTTTCGTCATAAACGCACTTCGCAGAGAACCAAACTCTGCACACGTCTGCCTTGAACTCCCCGAGATTAGAAAGCCGGGAAGAAGAAAAAAAGCAAAAGAAAGAAGCTAAATTCTTACAGATGGCTGCTTGTGTTTGTGTGTTGAAACTTTTTTTTCTCC
>CAESWR010000401.1:103950-114258 GCA_903171835.1 Mullus surmuletus
AAAAAAAAAAAAAAAACCCACCCCTCCTCCTCCTCCTCTTCCTCCTCCTCTCGCCTTCCCTCCTCACAAAGCCGCTCAGAAAGAGACAGCGGGGAACATGAACCACTGTCAGGTCGGCCCAGATGAGGACACAGGATCCGTGTCACCTGAATTTACCGGCCTAATATGACAGCCGAGTTGTGATCCCTTGTCTGGGACGTGTCACGTTTGCAGAGTTTGGGGCTTATTCTCATGCAAATGATGTCAGGTTTGGACAGAATGTGAATGAGACTCGTCACACTGTCCGAGGGTCTGAAGTGAAACTGCGTGACAGCGGTTTTCGGTTTCCGGCGCCACTCCAGATGAAATAAATACGACATTTGACATTCAAACCTGGCAAACCCAAACCAGGAATAGTTCAAAATAATGAGGATTTTTTTTTTTGTTCGACCAACCACACCACCGCCGGTGTAACCTATTTACTTTTCTTAGGGTCCTAAAGAGCCCCCAACACTCAGACAGCCTGTTGCAACTTGTAAGCACGGGTCCCTCGAGGTCGCATTCACTGGCTCGGGCCACGTTTGCTCCTGCATACATACAAATATAACTTTAAAGGAATAATTCACCTGAAATTGAGAATTCCCTCATTATCGTCTCTCCATGGTTGAGTCCAGAAAACTAAAAACCAACTGATTCCATCATGTTGGATTTTGAAACTGTAAATGTGTTTTTTGGACCCAAAAAAATGTTGAAATGTAACTTTTAAGTGTGGTCATGTGTGTGTATGTACAGCAGCAACAATCGCTCCGTTAAACCAGCCTGTGGTCAAATGACAGAACGTGGTGGAAATGAGATGTTCAGACAAAAACAGCTCAATATTTTAGATGCTTCGACACGCCGTGACGCCGTGATGCTGTGGCGGTGGCGGCGGCGGCGGCACACCTGTGGGCTTTGGCGGCAGCTTTGATAGATCCTAAAAGACGCTCCATCCATTCAGCGCGCTGGCAGCCGTCATTATTCTCAAAAGAATCGACTTTGTCACTTCTCCATTCTTCAAGAGCCCCCCGCTCAAGCCTGATGAATTATGTCGCGTGTATCTTCCAAAACAAGACTCGTGGCTGACAGGTACACAACACTTTACAAGACGCCTCTGACTGCCGGCGGATCTCGGCGGGGACGCACGTGTCAACCAGCGATCGGATTGAACTCTCCGTCCATGATGGGACGTCTCGGGTGATTTTAAACCTTCAGCTTCCCTTCACTTCTGACGTGGAAGCTTAATGTTTTTCTTTTTTTTTTTTAACCAAATTGAAGGTGTTGTATTGTTTTTGCTGTCAGAGTGGATGCGGCGCAAAGAAATGAGCTCGCCACCTCAGGTATATTTATTTTGTGATGTGGGGAAGGCGCGCGTTCACTCCTGACACGAGTGACAGCTTCATACAAGGAAGCGCCGCCATTATCTTAGGAGGAAGTGATCGTTTATAATCGTCATCAATCAATAAGAAAATGTGGGATTTGATAAATTATTCAGTTAAAACAATAAACTGATGATTGTAAACTGAATGGATGTCATTTTCACTGGTGCAACTGAATTAAAAGATGTGTAGTAGCACAGCCAAACAAAAGGGGCTTTTTTGAATCTATTTTTCCCTGAGTTTTGCCTCTCAGGCTCCATACGCTCGAAAAAGCCTCTGATTTTAATGCAAATTTACAGTATTGATTACAGAATACTGAGCAAATTTACAGCACAGGTATCCTAGAAGCACATCCATCATTAACCATGATTAATACCGCTTATGTATTTTGCAGAAGAGCGAGCATCACACTTCTCCGACCTCAAAAACACACATGCCTCCTCACACACCCTTGGGTTTCCTCTACAGCGCCACATTCCCCCCAGCGCGGCGGTGAAGTGTTCCCGCGTCGAGAGAGGACACGTGTTCCGGTAGCGAGGCCTTGTCAAACAGCGCCGCGATCAGCAGAAGGTTACCCACAATCCTGTGAGGGGGTCCTCCCTGTCAGCTCGGGTACACACGATACGCGTGTCACAAATACTCAGACGACGCCCGCTCCGTCACGTGCGCATCGCTGACACGCGATACTTCACGGATTTGCAGTTGCGGCTCGCCGGCTTCCTGCGCGCGCGGGCCTTCCGTTCTGATTATTATAAATGGATAACAGGCGGCGTCGCCATGCCTCTTGTCATAAACACCCTTTTGTTTAACATCAGATTACCGCCGCCGTCTTGCGAGTCTGTTCGGCTGGTAATGGCAATGACACGGAGCCAATTTATTTTGTTTGCTTTAAAGGCAAACACGAGCCACGCGAGAACAAACAAAACATGGGCTGCCTCCATCGAGCTTTGCGATGTGCGGTGACAGGAGAGGGATGGCTCGTTCAAGATGCCGTCGCCACGTTGAGACCCTACTACTATTGGATATACGCAGAGCTGATTGTGGTTAAACCGGAAGACAACGCGCTCAAAGTTCAGCCTGATAAACTATTTCCTTTCCCGCTCCGCCGCGTGTTTCGCGCCGCCGCCTCCCGCGTCGCGCTGCCACACAGAGCGCGCTGCCAGGCGCTGGAACTTTATTGTTTCTTGGGGGAAAACGCCTCGGGCTAGTGTTCAAGAGATGCGTGGGGTGGGAGCATGTCGACTTAAATACCTTCAGTGGAGACATGCCACAGCCTCTTTTATCAGGTGTCTCACTTGCTGAACTATAAAGCTGAGCTCCGTGTTCAACAATACAGTCAAAGCCTGTTTTTTGGGTTTTTTTTGCTTCTGATGACATGTTTTATTTATTTCCTTTTTTTTTTTTTTTCACCGGAAAAGGGATTATGTCTCTATTTGAATTTTTCTTGTACACATTCACAGATTTGGGGCTGTGAACTGAAAAACAAAAACAAATAAATATGCAAACATGTGTGTTGACATTTTCCTCAAAGACGTTTACAGTATTTCGACCGCCTGCCAAAAAATGGACATTTATATTTGAAACATCAAAGTTGTGTTTATATGAAGTGTAGCATCTGGTGTTGGTGCTGATGTTTTCAATCTGATAACAAGGTTTCCCTACAGTATGATGACAGATTCATTGATTTGAAGTGAAAAGGTTGTGTTTTGTCAGGTGCTTTTGGCCATAACTGATAGAAAACCAGCTTTACTCTCCCCATCTCTTCCTTGAACTTCGGAAGTGAACAAATAAGTTCACCAAGACACAAACTCTGCCTGGTGGGTCTTTCTGATAAAAATCAAAGTCACACTGTACATGGCAGAGCTGCGGAGAGCCGCCGCTCTCGCAGACGGTTGCCCTCAGACAATATATCGTCAGACACAGCCGTCCTCTTGACTGCTGCCAGTCGCAGTCTCAGAGAAAGTCAAACCAGCTGTTTGTCCATTTCAAGTCCAGTGGCTGTCAGAGTGCTGTCAAACATTTGACATGGATTCTATTTATAATCCTGACAGCAGATTGTCCGATAAACGTTATGTCGCGGAAACACCACCTGCTCAGACAGCAGCCACACATCAGAGCTCTGCCACTTTAGACGGGTTATGAAGTCAAAGGTGGTCACTCGAAACATGGAGGGTGGAGAGGCTGAACTACATTTTTTATAGAAAGGAAAATAAAAAATCTGACAGATTTTGCCAAAGGTTTGTAACACGATACTTTGCTGAGCTGCTTTTGTATTTGTTTGAATTCCACACTCCTAAAAAGTCACTCACACGACACGGCGGTTTAATCCAGGACACAAGAGTTTATTTTACAACTGAAGATAAAAGAATGCCATTGTGAACAATTGGGCTAATGATAAAACCTGGAAAACTTTCACTGTGTGAGATTCCTCTTTTCAATGTCACACATAGCAGCATCAAAGCAGATGCCATTAAAGTTCTGTTGTTTTTATGTAAACCACATTGAGGGACCTAGATTTGACTGAAAAAGGAACACTGTGGTCCAACGATACTCTGTAGCTTTATACATTTTCCCCATATTTTGTCTAGAAAATAACATTATAAAAATGCACACAGTACAAATAATGTTGAATTGTAAAGAGCAAGATATGCTGACATACATGTACACATACTTGCTGATTATTCATACAATAAGTTTTAAACTTCATTAATTTTACAACGGTAGCTTCACAATAATAAAATTGGTAGTCTACTAACGCAAATACTGTACATTGTTGAAACAACCAGGAAATCATACTGTACTAGAGAAACAAGGATTCTAAACATTTCATAAGAATTTCTGCTATTTAATGGCAAATACAAATAAACAATCTCACAATTATTCCCCCAAATTGCAATGGTATTCAGGAGAATTCAAACTCAGAACAGTAATGAGGGGTTTTCATTTTTATGCATTCATTTATTCAATTTACACTTCCTTAAAGTGCTAAAATCATTTTATAATACCATCCTTCAAATGGCTGCTTTTACCTTCATATAAATGGCTGTAACTTTGTGATACAGGGTCGTCAATCTTGTCAACAGGGATGAGTTATTATTTAATGTATGCTCACTGCTTTACATAAAAACATGCACAAACTGTCTCATAAATAATATGTAAGTTGTGTTGAGAAATATATATTTCCAAAACAGAAATGAAAATCATTCAAAAACAGTGATCGAAATAAGAGCGTGGTCCAGTTTTCAAACAACAGATGGACTATTCCCAAAGGCTCAGAAAAGATGCAGTGCATTAAAAAGCAACAATCAGTCAGTGACTACATAGTGCCATGGCTGCAGCACCATTTTGGTATGTTTGTGTCACCAGAAAACCAACTTTCACAATGTAGTTTTGAACCTCTGCAGTGCAAGCTCCTGCCATTACGGATAACTGAATAATTACATATGTGGTATTAAAGCTACCATGTTTTTCCATTATAATATGTGTTGTAACAATGCTTTGTACAGTTGTGGCACTATCTGTTATGACAGATTGAAGCTTGGAGTTATAGTGCAACAGTAATCTGTCATGCAATCAGATTAATCCAATTTCATTGTTTATCAAACTTCTCCAGCTCTTTCACGTAGATGAGATGGTCCTCTGGTGACTTTCCGTGCGTTTTGCAAAGGTGCAATTTAATTGCGTGTTTGCTCACAAAGGTCCGATTGCACAGTTTGCACTGATATGTAGAGCCAGTGTCTTCCTCTGTAAATCCAGACGAGCTGAATGTCTTGTCCTCTATTCTGTTGACTGCTTGCTGCTCTATCAAGTCTATAGAAAGCTTTGAGAGGTCCTTCAGGGTAAACCCAAGGTGAGACTCCAAGTGATGAATGTAGGAGGATGGAGTTCTGAACTGGGATGCACAGTCACTGCACAAAAACAAAGGTTGGCCAGAATCAATGTTTTTTAGGAACTTTGTGCCACCTGTCCGCTTTAGCTGGTATTTTACATTGGCCAGCCAATGTGAGATAGTAGTCATGGAGAGACCAGTAAATTTACAGATGTGGACTCGTTCCTGGGGTCCCAGGTCAGTAATTACAAACTTCCCGTCAGGAGTTTCCCGAAGACTCGAGGCAAACTGTGCCTGGAGGATCAGAAGATGCTGGGGATTCCAGTTCGACTGCCTACCTTTCCGTCTCTGGATTGGAGACAGCTCTTCTAAACTGTCCTCAAAAGTACAGCCTTCAACGTCGGACTTCTCTGAGATGGAAGACGGGGTTGTGGACTTTGGTGTCAAACGGCCCGTCAGATTTTTCACCATGTCTGAAATATCCATCAAAGCATTCTCCCGCAAAGGGGGAGACGAAGACTGAGAGAATGTTTTGGAAACTGGTTTGCTGTTATTTACACTGGAATGGTTTGCTGCGGCAGAAGTACTCTTTGCTGAACCTCCATTGGAGTTTTTGGATTTCGTTAAGTCCATGGGCTGGTCGTCGTCATCTTGGTACTGACTTGCAGGCTCGGCTTGCTTAATCTGCGCAGGGTTGCTGTTGCTGATTTTATACAGCATTGCAAAGGGGTCTATGAGCGGACTTGCAACTTTTGAAGCTTTTCCCAAGTGGTTGTTCATGATGGACTGCAAAGCACTGAGAGGGTTCACAAGTGGCTGCTCAGGCGAGTGGTCAGTGATGATGCTCAGGTTGTTGCAACCATTGCTCACAGGCTTTTTTGGTGATGCAGCTTCACTCTTTACCTGTATTTCCATGTTACTTTCCATTTGCTCTCCCTCTTTGTCTCTTTGCTCCACCTGGTTCTCCAGGGCCGTGGTTTTAACGGCCTTTGAGTGGTTCTCTGGAATGGATGATGTCTGTTTGTCTTTAGGATTTGGCATTGGAGACTTTGCAGGCCTGAGGGTTTTTTCCTCTTTTTCATTCTTCACCGAACCTTTCCCTGTCACTTTTTCCACCAGCTTCTCCATGGCCAGCACATTGTTCTTGTGGCTTGGAGGTGGGGATGGACTGTTTGGCGAATGCACGAGAGAGCCCAAATCAGTGGAGAGTGCCTTCAAACTGTTGCTGCTGAAAAGAGGCTGAACCTGGGCACACGACGACAAAGTAGACTTTATAGAGCTATGGAGCTGATAAGCAGCATGAATGCTGGGATAGCCACCCCAGGTAGGTGTGCCTGTCTGCGCCTTGCTGATTGCACTTGAAACCGTGTTCTCTAGTGACTTTAAGATATCCAGGCCACCTTTCGGCGTCTCCTCCAAGTCTTCCTCTCTCAGATATTGGTAGGATCTTGCCTTTCCAGGTTTGTCTGGTTTCTCAGAAGGGTCTTCCTTCTCCTCTTTAATTCTCTTCTCTGGTTCAATTGTTTTTATATTCTGCTCCTCGACCTCTTCATCCTTCTCTTTCATGTCCTCAGGACTGGCTGGCGGCAATGGGGAGTCAGACTGTGACTTCCCATTGGGAGCTGGAAGTCTTGTGGTAGTTGGTGGTAGTGGAATCGACTGAATCTTTTCCTCCACAACAGGGTCAAACACCAATTGCTTGCCCTTTTTGGAGGCAGAATTGGTAACTTTAAGAAAGTGTCCTGTGACCATCATGTGGGCTGTAAGTTGTTGCAAGGTGTCATGCGAACTGCCACATTCCATGCATTTGAGAATTTGTGCCTTGCGTGCCTCAAACTGCCAGGTATAACTGGCACCATTTTGGTAACCATATCGATTGTTCGGAGTGACATAGGGATTGGCCACTTTTTGATCTTTGGGCATCTCTCCCAGGAGTATACCAGAGGAGACCGACTCTGGGGAGCTTGGGGACATCAAGTCTTGAAATGCTCTTTTTTTGGTTGGGGGAACAAGCTTCGAGGCAAGGGCTGGCATTGGTTCTTTTAGAGGCACTTTCTGATAGTGTTTTGTTTTGATCATATGAACACTCAGGTCTTGCAAGGACTCAAAGGAGTGGCCACAGTACATACATTTAAGCACTTTCTGGGCATCTTCCTTGCCTTCCATTTCTAGCAGGGAACGCTTGCGTGGCTTGGACCACTTCTTGCCTCGGTCGTCTTCGGTATCCTTATTGTCATCACGATAGTGGCCTGTCTCGTTCATGTGTACCGTTAGGGCCACCAACGTGTCATAGGCTGCACTACAGTCCTTGCATCTGAACTTACTGGCACCTGTAAAAACAGGTCCATAGAGCTTATTGTTTTGCCTGTAGAGCTGCACAGTGCTGAAAAGGCTTGGCTCTGGAAGAAGTTGGTATGGAGTGTGCTGTAAGGTTTTGGCCAATGCTGCCTGGTGCCAGTCATAGGCGAGTCCCCCTGTGCTGCCAGAGTTTACACTGGTGCCACTGTTGCTGTGGCTTGACACGGTTTTTGTGGTGGTACTGCTGGTGGTACTCTCAGTAGTAGCTGAGGTGTTGCTAGTGCTACATCTGCTTTTGGGCACTGTATTACCCTGGCTGTGATTGTTCAGGAACCCATTGCTCCCTTTGTGATTAGTCCCACTGTTGTTGCTACCAGTGACATCATTCCCTTGTTTACTCTTCAGCATATCCAGTGCAATGCTGGACCAGGAGGCATCAGATATCAGGTTTGCATAGACGGCTTTCATTTTGGCCAAACTGTCCTGTAGTGAGAGGCCATTGATGGACTCTGCGCCCTCCGCAAGCTTCTCCTCTACCTTATCCTGACCGTCACCAATGATGGACGTTGTCTTGAGATCCACCAGTTGATCGCTGGTGGTGCTGAGTGGAGAGGCGTAACCAGCGTCTGGGTTGGTGCCATTGCTGAGCGGAGAGTTTTGGCAGCTGTAGCGATCTCTTCCACTTTCGTCATCGTTGAACAAATAGTCTGCGTCTTGACCGTCCAGAGAGAGGCCGTCATCCTGCAGATGTTCCTCTTCATCAGTCTTTTCCAGTTGAAATTCATCCTCTGGTCCATAAGCTGAAAAACAGAGACAGAAGGGAACAATTATATTGGATTCATAGATATATTATTTATCATTTCATTCACATATTTCATCGAGTAGAATGGCACCAATCACGATTCTACCACCATTTCTATATGACAGCGGTGGGTGCAATAATCCTGAAAAGATTTTTGTCAGTAGTCCCTGCAGAGGACACAGGTTTGCAATAATAAAGTGGCAAACATCCATATCTTGACAATGACAGATAGTCCTCTTCACTGCACTGCCTAATGAAGCTATTGAACACTATAGCTCAGCAAGGGTAGAGCCCAGAGATGAGCTCCAGAAATGTTTCCACTTAGTTTAAAACTAGAAAACAAGCAACATTTCAAATTATGCAGATGCAACTTCTCAGCGTTGATGATAGTTATTAATCATGTGCTGAGATCGGTTCACAATAGAAATAAAGAGATTTCTGTCAATCCATTAATTGGGGTTGGGGGCCACCAAACGTAAAGAAGAAACAATTAAGAAAAACTGCCTGCATTTTCACACATATTTCAGTACATTCATCTTTTCACTTTGATATTATTAATATTTCATATGCCAGAATAGCCCATAGGCATGGTCTCTGAACAGGTAAATTCCCTACCTATATTTCACTGCTGTACGGAAACCAACTCTGATTTGATTTATTCTACCAACATGCCACATATACTATGGATGCAAAAATAAGAGATAGTGAAGGAAAATGCCAGCAGCATCAGCCTTGCCAAACCATGGCTGGCGAGAGTCAACTTGGCATCGGCTGTGGAAGTCCTCACAGCGTGATGCTAGGAAATGGCCAGTGGACATGACAAGCTGTGTTGTTACTGCCTATGCTCCCCGAGTGCTCACAGCATCAAGAGCACCATTAAAAAAAATAGAAGACACACTGATTAAAAATTTAAGAAATTACAAAGCTTTAATTGGAGCACTAATATGACGGGAATAAAATATTACAGGCGGAAGGCAGAGGGGGAAAATGGAGGGTTAAATATGCGAAGGCAGCTCCCCCAATCCATCCCTCGTAAGATGCTTGTCTGAGGTGCCAGAATCAGTCTCCAGTGAGGAGGCAGATGTGCTGTCAGCTTCAAACAGCATGTAGCACTCTATCCCATAATCGGAATGGACATAATACCTGATGTTTGTGAGGTGCCAGTTACTGCTGCCTGGGAAAAGCTGGAGGTTCAACAGCTGCAACTCTCTTTCCCTTTCATGTGTGTGCTGCATAACCTGCAACAGACACCCTTCCGCTTGTTAATTAAACTATTCCAGCATGGGTTTTTGCTTTTAATTTTATGTGAGCTACACTGAATTTACTCCAGCCACACAAAATTAGGCGATCTTAACCTTATTCAAATGCTGCTCAGTTTTCTTTCAACTCGTCTCCCACTCGAGACGCAGCCCACTGTATTGAAATAAATGCAAAACTCAACCTATTCAAAGTCAATGTGGTGAGAGTAGTTAAAGACAAAGCAGCTTAGCTGACAAAGTGAGAGAAACCTGACAGCACTACAAACACACATCAACACTCAGGAACCAGCGCCCCAACCGGCACCGCTAAATTCCAGTCTTCTCTTGCCATCCTCCGTATGTTGCCTTGACAGGCATCAGTGTCAGGAGTGTGTCAGTCTCAGCCCGAGGTGTCAGTGTCCACGCAAACAAGCCAGAGAGGAGGTGGGAGGGGAAAGAAACAACAACAAACACGAGTCAGAACCCCCCTGCACCCCCCCCAACACTATCTCTCTCTCCCCTCGCGAGAGCCTCCTCCTTCACCATCTGTGTCAGAAAAGCTGCGGGTGCCACCGCCGGCTAATAAGGCAATCAGAGATGGAAAAGATGCTGACACGGCGGCTTTCGAGCGTCACTCAGAACAAAAGAGGAAGAGGAGAGGGAGGGAGAATGGGGTAGGGAGGGGATTAAAACGGGGGTGGAGGGGAGGGGAGGGGGGAGGTGGTGGTGGTGAGGTGGGGGGGGGGG
>CAESWR010000401.1:144929-164828 GCA_903171835.1 Mullus surmuletus
AGTCATGTGCTGGATATCTGTGTTCAATGATGCGTCGCCCCCTAAATTATGTTTACGCTACATGTTTTCACTCTGGTAGTGCTACTTCTAGACTCCATTATGGCCTCTTGTTGATGATGGTGTGTCCAAAGTGCACTGCATATTTCACACTAAAAACGCTTTTGTCATTAAATGGAGACCAAAATATCACTAAAATTTTGAATTGTAAATGTTGGACGGCCCTCAACAGCAGTGGTTCTCCACCTCTTTGGTGTCCTAGACCCCCTGAATATTTTTGTTCTCCCCTGAGGAGCCCCCCCCCCCCATGCAATAACTTTGAACAATGCAAAAGGGAGCGAGATCTCTCATTAAAATACTAATAAATTAACTTGTGAAACAGATGTAATTAGAGAAAAACGTGTTGTTACCCTCTGTTGTCACATTTGAGTAAGATAATCCTATTTCTATAAATGTCATAGGACCTTTTTTGAAAGATATTTTACTTTCACGGACCCCTTGCAATTTCACCACAAACCATTGGGGTCTGCGAACTCCCTTTAGGGAAACATTGTTCTATAGGACAGAACATACAGCAACCATAAATATTAACAAATGTCAACATCATAGTAACATCACATATCAGAAACGTTTCCCTGTTTTCACGTCACTAAGCCACCAACTGCTACCTCCAACAAACCAAATTTTGTTGCTTTCTCAAACTCAAATTTTTGTCATTGACAAAGAACAACACGTTGGTGATATGTGCAGTCCACCAAGCAGTTTCTCAATAAATAGACTGATAACAATCAATGGGTCAATTAAACTGTCTCTTTCATGGAGACACAAGCTTTACTTATTGTTGAGACTTGGGAAAAAAAATGCAACGGAATATGGACGGCCCGCTGTTCCTGGACATCAAATCAAGCAAATCGGAAGAGGAAGATACATTCCCACTGCACAGAGCCGCCCCCCACCCCCACCCCTCTGCCCCCTCCGTTCATTGCGTCTGCCCCAGTGGTCAAGGACACCCATATCAGTGGACGTCAGGGTAGGCCCCATCCATCAGGAGGGTATGGGTAATGGAATCACCCGGTGACAATGATCATCAGCACTGCAAACAATGGCCCATAAACATCCCCTGACAAGTGGTCAAATACGGGAAAGTGGGGGCGGGGGGGTGGTGGGTTTGAGGGATAGTAG
Organism: Mullus surmuletus; assembly: GCA_903171835.1. NCBI lineage: Eukaryota > Metazoa > Chordata > Actinopteri > Syngnathiformes > Mullidae > Mullus > Mullus surmuletus. Next base: position 146,109 of record CAESWR010000401.1, read on the forward strand.
TGTTTGTGTGGGTGAGTCAGACAGATGGGAGGGGGGGGGAGAAAGAAAGAGGGAGAGGGGCCTGTAACACGAGGTGAACGCGGTGTTGCCGAGCAGTGGGGGGACGGAGAGGAAGATACTGTGTCTCCCCGAGGAAGATGTGGTGGGCCGACTCTGAAAACAAACGTCCCATGAGTTCAAACATGCCTCGGCTAATGCCTCGGAGTTCTGCTTTCCCTATATTCTCTGTCTCCCTTCTTAATTTTTTTTTTTTATCCGACTGCTGGGACCAACGTTCTCACGGATAGCGAAGCTCTGAAAGCAAACCCATTCCACTACTGCGAGAACCTCGTCTTAAAAAATAAAAGACGTCAGTCCTTGAAAAGAAATCTGCTCTATGAGTCATCACTCCAAAAAAACTACATTCGTTTTTTACTATATTGCTTCCATAAGAGCCTGTGACTTTTGTTGCCATGGCTACCACTGTAAACCGCGGACAAGGAGGAGACACTTGCCTTTTGACGGCCTGACACTGTAAATCTGGCAACAATCTGGACGCCCTAAAAATGTGAAACTTGCGGTTGCACATGTTACTTGAACAGCAGTCGATGATGTACATTCAGTGTTCGGTATTTTGCTTGAAAACTTTCCAGCCAATTAGAGCTCTACTTGAAAAAAGAAACCTCTGTGGGCCCAGAGCAGACCCCTGAGGGCTTCCCATAATGCCGGTTTTATGTTAACAACGACTAAACGAGCTTCAGAATTGGACAGATTTGAGCTGATAGTGCAAATCTTTCAGGCTGAAGGTGAAGGATGACGGCGCAATTTGGGTAAGAGCTGCAAAATTTGCTAAACAGACGTCAGCGCTTGCGAGCTAAAATGAGAATACTCGTCCAATAATGAGTAAAATGGCATAAGTAACCATCGACCTGAAAAAAAAAAGTACATTTGACTAAAGTTTAAAACATGCTTGCCTCGAAGTAAATCACCATTTTCTCTCAGTCAGAGCTGAATGAAACCCAATTAGAGAAAAGTTGAGGATTTCAATGAAAGCGCAAAGTCTCTCTCTTTTCCCTTCATGTAAGTTTCCATGGCAAGGAGGAGCAGTTGTTTCTTTTGTCAAGCTGGGTGTTTTGTCACTCTGTTTTTTTTTCTTCGTTCAGCCGGTTTCTCTCCTCTTAAAGTCTCTCTTTCGCTCTCACGGTCACACAGCAGTTTAATTAGCCAGCGTTTGTCTCAGCTTTCCTTCTTTTCCTCTGTTTATCCAAACGTCAGGAATGACATTGGCCAATTAGTGCAATGAAATAGTTTAGCCCTCTGTAGCACTCGCAACCGTGCAAACCGAGTGGGATATTTGCTCGGAGGGCTGCTGTGTTGCGTATTTGCATCATTGTGTGTGTGCGTGTGTGTGTGTGTGTGTGTGTAATGGGGTTTAAAACAAAAGATATGAGAAAGCACAGTGGGTGTTGTTTGCCCAAGATATTTTCTTGTTTTTTTTCCCATCATTAGGTCAGTATTATTTCACAGTGTATTTCATCACACACAAAAAAGAAATTTGTTCACAGCACAACACTTTTGCGACGGCGTGATAGAGGGAATCATTAGTCTAATATTTTGTCATTTTTGCCTGCTGCGCTGACCCCAAGATCAGCTTCAAAAAAGCAGATATCCAGGGCAACAGCTGGATAATGGGTGCTGCAATGATTTACTAATTGTCCTCAGGATTCAAATTAATAATTGGCTAAGATTTAGCTGAAGTGCACATCTAAGTATTCTTTGTCGCTCACTTGTATCTTGAGGGGAAAAAAAAGGCAGCTGAGAAGATATCATTAACCGTCTCTCCAAATTGAAACAGTCATCAAGAGTGTCTCAAAATGTCTCGGGGAGCTTTTTGTTGAGTGCAAATGACATCTCGCTCATTTTGCTGGTGGCTACATGACTGATGTGTTGAATAAGACAGTCCGTTTTGACGCTTTTGAAGGCTCCGGGTTTGAAGTATATGATTCTGAAGTGCCGGCATATGCTTAGCGAGATAAGTAATTTGACACACAGACATCACAGCCGGCAAATCTTTCGTCTGGCTGCCTTGAGTGTCCACGTCGAGCGCTCCCCTTTTTCCCTTTTTCCTCGAGAACACTTTACAACTGTCACAACTGACTGTCAGCGCACAAATGATGCACGCAAATGAGCTCATTTTGAACACAGATTAGACAGCTGTCATATCAAAAAAAAAAAAAAAAAAAATCGTCCGGACTAAAAATACCATTAATTTGATCTTGGTCGTTTTAAAAATTAATTTGCTATTTAGGAACCAAAGAATCCTCCTTTTTTAGTGTCAGTTTGTTCATTAGAGTAATTTCATTAACGACTCAGCCTCTGGAGTGAAGCCGGATTTGACGAGGGGATCATTGAAAGCAACATTGCAATAACACTGCAGCTCAGACGACGGAAAGCCTCCTGCAATCTACTTCTCTGAATAATGACCATGCTGATGGGAAAATACTACAACTACTGTTTTGATTTTTTACTGTTTTCCGTTTACACATGAGCCCGTTCACACAGAGCGGGCGAGCAGGTCAAAGCTGCAAACGACACCGGTGACACTTCTTTGGCAGCGTTGTACAGGTGTCGTCTGCAAACAGGCCGCTGAATAAATGGATCTGAAATGATTTGCCCAGGGTAACCGCCACCTGAGCTCAGAAACACGCTACACACACATACACACACATGCATACCCCCCCCAGCCATCCTGATGCCCCTCCTCTTTGGTGCCCACACACACACCAGGAGCAGGAAGAGGGAAAAGAGAGAACCAAGACAGAGGTTTGGATTGTCTTCTGAGGGATTCTCGTGGTTTTAGAGATCATTTGTTTTCGGGTGTAATGAGAAGCAGCGCCACAACATCTCAACACTGCATCAGTATCAGTTGAAGCATCCGCTACGTATGTGCCAAGAGGCGCAGACACGATCGTACACATACCGGCACAAAGGGCGTAGACTCCAGATCGCAGCCATCCAGGAGAAAATTACATTTCTTTGTTTCTGTGGAAGAAATAGATTGACTAAATGACTGTAACTACGTGGAAATGAAAACCTATTTGTCACAATTTATTCTTAAATGAAAATCCTTGTTGATTTTATGTCAAAGTGGATTACTAATGAATAAATCAACAGAAATGTTGTCATTTTGGAGTTCTTTACCTCCTCTGAGGACATTGTGTGATTGGTTTGGTTTGTCTGCTCAGCAAGATTAAACACATACAAGTTACTGACAGAGATTCATGAAACTCACTGTGGAAGCAGCTCGGCCCAGAGAGGAACTCGGTACATTTCAAAGGTGATCTGAATCGGCAGCTGGGAGCGAACGATTCTTCATTACGGCAATATACAAACGCAAGTTCATGGATGGAATAAAACACCTCTTCAAATATTACAGTATATTAATGTTATATTTCACAGTGACACATACTATTCATTTTGTCTGATTTATTTATCATCATTTATCAAAATAAACTTAAATTGATTAATTTAACACTTGACAAATGATGTGCTATCATGTGGTGTAAAGCGTTCTGCCTTACTTGCTTCATTTTAAAAGGTAAATTAATATCCTGTATGAATACATTTAGATTTTTCAAATGCTGACTGAAGTTGATTATTGCTTTGCCTCAGTTTTGGTGCCATGAGTGACCTCGAGTTTCACTGTGCACTTGATGAATAAAACACTTTGACTCTGTGATTAATCGCCGTAGTTCTGTACGTTCCACTCCGCATTCAGCTACAAGAAAATTCAACCAACAAAGTCCCTGAAAGCTGCATTTTCTGTCGCAGTGTCACACGAACAAGGTAAGAGAAGGAGAAACGCTGGATGTGGCTCGACTGTCGAGCTCTGATGGGAGACGCGCGTCCCCCCAGCAGATGGACCGAAACTTGACTCTGGAAAAACAACAAAGTCAAGAGGTGAAAAGCGGCGGCATCAGAGAGATACATCATCATCTGCCTCTCTGACACTCTGTGGGGCTCGACCTTACCAGGCGGCCGGTTGTCAGAGTGGCCTCATCACGTACGGCTGCTGGCTTCACCACCCCCCCACCCGCCCCACCCCCCCGCCAGACCACAGCTTACACGAGTGTGTGGGATTAATAAGGACCAGCTATCGTTCCCGTTTTGCATGTTTTTCCATACACACTTTGAGGTGTTTTTTCTAAATTTCATTTAGAATATTGATTTGAATTGAAATGTGTACATGAAGGAGGATTTGCATCAGCGCATGACTGATACATCCTATCCAAATTAATTAAAAAATAAGCGCAGATATACCTTGTAATGACTGTAAATCTCTTTTAACACAGCTGTAATAGTACCAGTTATCCACAAAGTCTTACGTAAAAGTAACGAGTGTAAGAATGTGCTTGTCATTGGGGCGGTATTAAAAAATATTATTGACCTTTCTGTGGTGCTTTAAGTGGACATCAAACCCGACTCCTTTAGAGTCTATCCCGTGCAGGGGTGTTATTAACATATGCTGCTCTTAATAAATTATCTGTCACGTTATTAAAAAAAGAAAAAGAAAAAAGAGAAGAATTAAGCACAACTCTACACTTTTATGAGCCTGTAAAGGTGAAGGCCATGCATATTAAGTTTTTCATGCGCCGTGAACTTTTGAGGCATGCTACGATAGGTTACATAATTAATTTCTGCAGGGGATCCTTGGCCATATATCCCCAACGTTTGCATTTTTTTCCCCCATTTTTTTTTTTTAAAAGGATGTGAAACTGTGGGAATCTCCATCATCCTGCAACAAGGTGCAAAGTTCACATCGATTGACTCAAAAGCAGAGATGTAAAAAATGGTGCGATGAGAAATACGAGGTTTGTATATTTCTTTTATCGTAAGTCATACCTCTGTATACGTCAGTACATTTGCATGCAAAGGATTCCCACACTGACAAATCATTCACTTCTTCATGACCAAGCTCAGAATCTACGAGAATGTCATTCCAAAAAAAACCCCCAACAACAAAAAGCACATTTAACAAGATCTACACTTGCACATTACTCCCTCTGCATTACAAACTGCACAATCCGAGTGTGAGAGGGAGGCGGTTGTATGCTCGAGGCCCCGGTCACATTGCGGCTGTTTACTGAATATAATCATCTGGCTTACTCTGGATGTACTGATGGGAGTGAATTTAAACCTGCGTGACATCCTCTGCATGCGTAAGAATGCAAAATCATTTTGCTCCATTTCCTGTGATAATTGGCTTCTGGGGCACTTTTTCATATCTTCACATCACCTGCTTCGCTCGTCGTTTTCTCGCCATGATGTGTGTGTGTGTGTAGCGGCGGCAGCGCTCAGCCTCGGGACTCGCATCGGTTTGCTCAGCTGGGTTTTAAATGCACTTAACATCTCACACAGTGGTTAGGACTATCAAAATCTGATATTGTACACTTTCTCATCAATGTTGTTTGGTAATATACTGTAATTCCTGGACAAAAAAAATGTAAATAGTGACTTGAATTCCACTGGGTTATCACCACAAACACACACCACCTTATGTCGAGTATTATGCTGGAGGCCCAATGATCCATCAAGCCTGGATGTGGTGTTCAGGCTCCACTCTTTACACCGGCCTAGACCAGGCTTTTGTTGACCTATACCCTGTCTAAATATATATAGGTGACAAATGGAGAATCCAGACTCCATTTATCCAGGAAGGTCTTCATAGTTTTGAATTGTGAAAATGAAAAAATATATATCATCTCAAAACTGTGTTTGTCTTAAGCAGGTGCACAGGTTTGACGGTTCTCACACTGTAGTCGAGCTAAAACGCGGTGCTCCACAAGTGCACATTGGCGCTGCGTTCCTCTGTAAACCCATCTGGTTCGGTTTGTGTTAAAAGCACAAGGGCTTTTGTTCCATCAACTACGACATCCTGTTGCGATTTTCATTTGAGTCACAGTGTGTGATACCTGTTAATTTGATAAACTCACTCTCTATCTTTCATTCACTCACGCGCTTGCACACACACACACACACAAACGTACACATCAGTTTGTTTTTTTAAAAGATAGCGACACCTGTACAGCAGAGGCTCGAGTTAATGATCAATTCTTTGAAGTTTTACCTGCCATGTGGTACCAGTGCTCCCACTGATATGCTGACAATAGTGTGTGTGTGTTGTTAAAAAAATTCCACAGATACGTCTGCTAAGAAAAAAGATTGAGCCGTCACTGTGACATTACAAGCATCAAACAAGCTCACTTGTCTCACTTGACTTTTTCCAAAGCTCTCACTTCAACTAGTCGCATTCCACTGATTCCAATCTAACTTCAGATTCAATTGTTCAGAAGTGAAATATTGAAGATAATTTAATAGGGTTATGCTATTTTTTCAAAAGAAATACTGTTTTAATCTTTTGTGTCTCAATTTTTGCTCTGATGACAGCCACACATCAGCCATCAACGACAGCTGATATGAAGTCTGATGGGTCTGATCCGTTACTGCAGATCACAAGCATGCTCCTTTTCAGATGTTAAAAAAAACCTCATCAACTGGCATCAAATCTCAAATTCAAGTGAAGAAAATTAGCAAAACTCCAGAGTTACATGTCCCACAACACACAAACAGGACTCTGAGATTATTAAACCACCAATTAGATTTACTGAGAGATTCAGGCAGCTGTCTGAAAAGCTCCAAGCGCAGAGTTGAAGCCTGGAGTTACTTCGTCTGCGGGTTTTTCCACAGTGCAAACCAACTATTGCTGCAGCCCAGATAACATCTGCGTACAGGTTGCACTCCCAAATCGGCCTCGACAGCTGAACGGCATCAACAGAAACATTTCTACACACTTGACCCCTCCTTTGCTCGCAAACCAGCAGACGCCAATATCGCCTGCCGTTGCCACTCGGCGCATGACAGCCGAGTGGACATGAAGGGAAAGTTTGATTCGTTCATCCTTATCTGCTCTTACAACAGAAAAAGAAGGGGAGGGAAAAAAAAACAAGCAAAACCAATGCACAAGGGTGGGGAAAAAAAAAACAACAAAAAAAAGGACACGCAACAATAGCATCGACCGATAGCTCTGTCAAACAACGCCGTCTCTCTCGGATGTTAAAAGCTTTAAGAGCTGAGGCCTCGGTGACACCCGTAGCCTCTGGATGTCAAAGATGGTTGAAGACTTGAGAGCAGGGCCTCTGTTTTAAAAATACTGCATGTGGGGGTGTGTGTGTGCGCGTCTCCGAGCAGCAAAAGTGACATTTGAGGGGCACTTTACAGCAGGCAGCGGTTGCTAGGGATCTTCTGTATCACCTAAAGAGCCTTTGTCAGTCATTGGAAAGCTGTCACCTTTTGGGGGGCCGATACGGTAGGGGGAGCCGGCTGACAGGTAGGAATTAATGAGAGGTGTGTGACAGCAGACCTCGGCGGCGCACTTGTGCGTGTGTGTGTGTGTGAGTGAGGTCCTTTGTCTCAAGAGGATGAACCAACTTCTTTGTCATCTGGATGCAGGAAGACTAATGATAGAGAGACTTTAAAAAAAAAAAAAGGAGGTTTAGTGGTTGTGTGTTCACCCCGAATAAACCTCTTGGATTTCACTCTCCCTGTGTTAGCGCCTCACTTGAGTGTGTGATGAAGAGCGAGCTCATTTCAAGACGCCGACAAACACCTGTGCACACGGTGGCGAGGACCCGACGATGTCTCTGCACCCCGGCGTCCTCCGCCTCCACGTCTGTGTGAGCACAAATCCTCGCCAGAGCAATCGAAGAGGCTTCTCAAACATGCTGCCAAATTACATTGTCTTTTACCAACATGTGTATGTGCGTCTCCTTTGTCCGTGCCAGCTTCTGTGAGCGTGTGTGTGTGTGAGCGCACGCGTGCCTTGATGTAATAATCTGTGTTCCCTTCCACATTACACAGTTTTCCATCGCAGTAAATGAGTTCTGTCAATGTTTCTGCATCTCAATTACACAGCGGAAATAATAGGCAGCAGCGGCAGTGCAGGAGAGGAGGAGGAGGAGGAGGAAGGGGAGGGGGAGGACGAGGAGGAGGAGTACAGGGGGCAGCTCATCCGCAAAGCCGCAAGATCAAAGGCTTGGCGTATGACACTCGGCGACTTATTTTTCGCTCGGTAACACGCTGCACGGCCATCACTATTCATAGAGCGGCCGTGTTTTCTGCATCGTGTGAGCGTCGGCAAAGCTCCGTGGCCACAAAGCACACGTAGGAGGAAGTCACTGCCCATTAACTGGTGGATATCTCAGAGTCTAACCTGCGAGTGAGGAAATCACAGGGAGTCGGGGTCAGAGTTGCAACATTTGAGATTAAAAGACACGCGGGTGAAATGCTTTTCACCTGAGGAAACACAAAATATGTATAAAAAGCCTGAAAGTCTTGATGGAAAATACGTCAGGCAGCTTCTTCATGGTTTTAAGGTGATTAGTTAGTGTAATCAATGGAGATCTCTTTTACAGATACTGACTTTACCCAGTACCAGTCCAAGAATACTGGTTCTGAAGCACCACTAAAAGGATTGGTTCAAATGGGAATGGTCTCACCTACATTCAGCATTTCCCCTCCAGGTCACGTTCCAATGCCATCCCTGGAGAATTCAACACTGATTGTCCCCTTGTCATTTATGCGTAATGTCAGTCATCATTGTCGTTTCCATCGGTCGCCTATCTTAAGATGGATCATCAAATTCAAGGCTGTCGAACAGCATGGATGTGAGTGGGACGAAGAGCAACTCTATGTTGATTGCAGCGGACACTAAATGATGCTCATCATCGCTGACATATGCCGGCTTTTTTTCTGTTGGTTAACCCACACTGAAAAAACACTGAGCTGAGCTGGGCTGGTGACAGAAGCTGGATGGAAATATGAGGCCTGATTGTTACTTGCGACTGGTGTTACTGACAAGCCAATGATGGTTCTATGATGGTCTACAAGGCCTAATCTTAGGTTGTAAGTGCTAGTGTGGTTGACTCTTGTTCAGTGTGAAAACCCAGTCAAGCTCAGCAGAAGCTATAAATAGAACTAATACAATTCAAGTCACTGTTTTGATTTGTTTTTCAAAGTACTGTGCTCAGTTCACATTTTGAGATTTCCAGTAGATATGGCCTCAAATTGCCTCCATGAGTGTCACAAGAAGACAGGACCTATTCAAAAACAGGCATGATTAGATTGTCCATCAACACACTTACATAGTTTGACTTTGAAGAGACCTTTTACGTCTGCCGTATTTTCTAGAGACATAAATCACTGACAGTTGAGGGCGTAAAGAGGTGGACAAAGACTATTGCTGCCAAATTGAAATACCTCTAATGGAGAATGTATGCACATTAGAGGCTAAGCGGGTAAACTACTAAACTAGCTAGCTAGCGGGTTGGAGCCTTTTCCATTATGTTGGGTGATGATGATGTCATGTTTCCCATACTGGTATGTTGCCACCGAGCTAATCTAAGCCAACGTCATTACTTTGGCTTCTATCTGGTAGCCTGACTAAACACTGCAAAGTCACCTCAAACCAAATAAATATAACAATATAAGAGCTCACTGGAAGTCTGTAAGAGCTGAAGACCCCCCAACCCCCCCCCACTCCCAAATCCACTCACATAAACATTAGAAATTAAAATTTTCTGTTCGGAACGCCAACGTCCAAAGTCAGCAGGCCTGAGAGCCAGAAACCCAAGGACGAGGAAAGGCGCATAAAAGGATGTTTGGACATGCCTGTGTGTCTGCATGTGAAGCAGCAAATTCTGATAGCGAGATTTGAATAACTGACTCTCGGAGGATCTGACATAAAACCGAAAAAGAGAGGAAAGAAAGAGAGGAAAAAGTGAAAAAACACAGCCTTCACCGAGTGAGTTTATCAGCTTGGCACCTGCTACTGGAACATTCTTGATGAACCAAAGGTTGTCTTCATTAAGCGCATTAATATTCATGACGCATGGTAATTTTGACACAGAAAAGGTCTTGGTAACCTTTTCGCGTGTGAGGAAATTTTTTTACTTCTCAAGGAAATTACAGTCCGGCAATGACTTAATTAATGCTCGCTTTCTTGGCCACGGTTTGAGGGCCTGTCAGTTTGGTGCAGTGCTGGCTGTCAGGCACGCCGAGGGCTCGGGGAGAGAAGGATTGAAGGAGAGGAAAAGACAGGGGAGAGGAGGGGGGGAAGGGGGGCGGGGGGGGCAGACAGATGAAGTCAACATGCACTCATCTCTGCGGCGGAACTTAGTACCACGTTTATCTTTTTGCATTTCGTTTTTTTTCATTGCCCTTTTGCCCTTCACGATTCCCCCCCGACCTGAACAGGCAGGTCAAACGTGTGAGAAATAAACGCCATTCCCAGTTGAAACAAAGATTTAAATAAAAAAGAAAAAGAAAAAAAGAAATAAAACCCCCCCGCCATTTGTAATTGAGATTAATCTATCACTCTTAATTTTTTTTCACTAATTAAAACCAACCGTGCACGACTCGTCTGCTTCGTTTGTGCTGACTGACATCACTTGAGGATCCATTGAATCCAAACCTCTGTAGAGCTGTCTCACGCTTGACAATCTTACAACAATATTCATGTTCCTTTTCTCTCTTTCAACCTATCCGCCCAGAACCCCCCACACCTCACCCCCCCACTTCTCCATCTCAGCACAGACACAGCACAAACTAGTTTCCAATATAGTGAATCATGGCGTGTCCCGCGCTAACATTGGGCGGTAAAAAATGTGAACATAAGGTAGCATTTCCTTTATCATGTCCCATAAAAATAGCAATTTGCCCAAGCCCTTGTAGCACAATATGGAAGGCGGTGTGTTTGGCTGATAATGTTGAGATGACAGATCGTTCCATACAGGGAGGTTTCTCTTCTGTCTGCCTGCCCCGCGCAATAAATCGCGGGAGGGGAGGGGAGGGGAGGGTGGGCAGCGGTGGGGTGGGGCAAAAGAGAGAAAGAGGGAGGGAGACAGAGAGAGAGAGAGTAGGAGTTGGAAATGAACAAGCAGGAGGGAGGAGGCTAAAGGAGCGAGGATGAAAGAAGACAAGCCGGGGGTCAGGGATGTTTCGGAGGGTAAACGCGCCCACGCTCAGTCAAATACAAACGTGGAACAGGAGGCCGATGTTGGAAACGCACACTATTTTTGTTCTGTCTGTGTGTGTCGTAGAAGCTGACCCTCCCTTTGAAAAACCTAAAAAAAATAAAAAAATGAATAAAAAGACTGACGTTTTGCACGGCTTGATTGACAAACCGCTGAGCTCCGCCTTTAAGTCCGCCGGGTGCACTAGGCTTTAATGAATGCAGACGTGCCGTTACTTTCAGCTTATCACGTGCATTGTTTAGGTGACGTGAATGTATTGTCACGGTGTCACAATATGTTGTAAATGTTTCACTCGGCACAAATTAATCTGTTTCAAACAAACCGGCAAGCTATACAGTGTGCATTTGCGGCAGTGACAGTTTGTTGAATATGTAAATGCTGTTGAGTCAGATCCTGGGACTGATAAAGTAGCTCTGTCAATGTGTGTGTGTGTTGCACTATTTCAGATTTTTCTTTTTTTTTCTGCCAAAGATGTGTGCATTTCTTCTGCTGCGCTTTGTTGCTTTGATCACACTCACTCAGCTCATCGCTGACTGCAAACCCTGCCTCGAGGAGTGTGTGCCTGTGCGTGTGTGTAAACAAATGTGTCTTAACTACAGTCCCTCCAACGTCGAGTGTGTTCGTGACAGACTCCTTCTAGGCTGCTGTGCTTTTAATATACCATTTTTAAACCATAAACTAAGAAATGACCAGTATAGATTTGTACCCCGTATGATATAACAATTCCAAATCACTACTGCAACATATGAAACTTCACACAGAATTTGCAGTAATACTTACTTTGATATGTGGTACCTGGTTCTTATACATTTGTGCCACTCAGTGAAAAACTATGTAAAAGCATCTGTACATTAAATTGGGGTCAGTTTTTCCAGTTGCAACATTAATCAATCCAACATTTGGACTGATAATTGGCAAAAAATCTGTCTCATTCTCTATTTTCAAATTGTCTACTCATCACAATCTTTCCAAATCTATGTAAATATCCTACGCCTGAGAGTATGTATGACGTACACTGTACAAAAATAAGACGTGACCATAAACACTTTACTTAATCTCTGTTATCTGTTATCTTGGTATCCGGAAATCTGTGAGCAATGATGCCAGTATAACACGCTGAGGACTGCCATTTCCTTTTAATGTTGGCATTTGTAAATGAGCCGGAGCGTCCACTTGGCGTCAGCAGCAAATCTTCAACTCAAAAGTTTGCGTGTTAGTGATTCGGGTGCTCAGTTACAGTGTCAGACTTACTGTCTTGTAATAACAAATAAGGTTGAATGACATGTGTGTTTTTCCACCTATGTGCCACTTTCACATGCGATACTCAACCCTTCATCTGTCCTGCACTGTCCTGCCCCCCCCCCACTTCACTTCCTCTGCCTTGTATCCCGCCTGCCATTAGGCAGATAGTCGCCGGTCTCATCTGTATCATGTCTGCGACCGTCCCCATAGGAACGCCACACAGTTGCTTGCTTAAGGATTCAGGAGCCACAGCCCCGTCCTGCTCACCCATCCCATGGATCAAACTGACACTTGGTCAGCATCAGCACATTATGAACTATGGCCACCTGCCACCGCAGACACATTGTTCCCTCTGTAGTAATGCGAAGAATATAGGGGACTGGTGAACTCAGCCTGCTGACAGCTTATTCTCTTTCTTATCGCCTCTGCGGTATGTGTGAAAAGTGGACGGCGGTGCTGCATTGAGATGAGAGGGTGTGAATCATCATATCGGCGTGGGTTTCCTTACCCGTATCCCGACTTTTACCTTTTTGGGTCACATGTCCCTCAACAAAGTTTGTGCCGCTTCTCTTTTTTTTAAATTCCCAGGATCTTTCTTTAACTTGATAATTTCCAAACTAATAGACACACAAAAATGTGGCATGCAAGATGGTCTCGCCCCACACGTGAAAGGAAGCTGATCCAGATTCCGACACAACTAGGACTGGTGCTTGCAGCATCTGGCTGCCCCCAATCATTCAATCAGCCAACACATAAAGCCAAGCTTGAAGTAACAGATTGTAATACCACTGCACCTTCCAACCTCTCCCAACACAGTTTCTTAAGATTTTCATCATAATGATGCAATCTCCAGTGAATGAGATTAAAAAAATGACCTCATTTCCAAAGATGAATCGGACCAACACAGATACAATCAATTTCTTTTATTTCCCATCTTTCAAAACTAGGCGCACAGTTGCTGAGCCAGACAAATGTGCTCCCGCCTGTGTGGAAAATAAAGAGGCTCTGCTGGACTGGACCTCCATAGCTCCTCTTTAGGGTGTCTTGCTCCACTTCAGACCCTCCCGATCCCATTGACACCCTTCATGTCCGACCAGGTGGCACTCATCCACTGAATAATGAAACAGGTGATTAAAGTGACTGATGTCCGGCCATCTATTCTCCTGGGCTTCTTCTTTAATGCTGCCATTAGGCTCTTGTGTCCAAACTTAGCTCATCAAATGGCCTCATTTATGGTGAACCGGCAGCGTGCAGTGTATTGAGACGAGATTGAGGAGCACTTCACATCATCTACGTTTGGACTTGCACTTCTAGATTAATCTGACAGTGACGCGGGCGTCATACGCGGAAAGAGAGACCTCAAGGAACACATACGCTTTCACGTCCACTGCAATTATCTTCTGAGGCCCATCGTCTGTGCATGTTCTTTATTGAATTAACCTGTTGTATATGAACTTGGACTTGAACATGTCAATGAGATGACTCCAAATGTGATTTTAAATAGGAAAAAGTAGGTCAATTTTTAGGCCCCCATGTAAGGAATCGCACCTAGAAAATTAAGCAGATAGCACAGAAACAAAAAGAGAACTAATTTTGAGATTTTAATGAATCTCAACATCTTTGTTGTTAACTTCGCAATTGATGCCAAAAATCGCTGAAACACTCCTTTTCAGCAGAAATCAACAGTATATTTGTCCATTTCCCAATGCTCCAACACAGCGGTGCTAATATTAGAAGGTATGTCTGCCTGTCATCTATGGCTGATTTCTTTTTCATGGACGGAGGCCCGACAAAACTCTTCTTATCTGGTCTCAGAAGCGCCGGCGCTGCTCACTGCCACAGTGGCATTACTGTCACCTGGCATGTCACTCCTGTCTATCAAAGGAGCTGCCTAAGTAGAGGGGGGACCCAAACGTGTCACTAACACTCGGGCATTACAGACAGCTAAATGTGCTAATGGCCCAGCTAATGCAGAGGTATTCATTGGTGGGTGACCGCATGCACACACGCGCACACACACACACACTGCTGTAGTCATGCATGAAGCCATTTCTAGATTTGTGCACGCTCACCGTGTCACTCCGTCACAGCAAAAGGTACAAGGATATTCACTCAGACATTAGCACGTAAAGTGGCCAGAGCTAAAGACTCCCACTCATACATTATGGGAATTGTCAGAAGCACAAGAAAGATTCTAGGGATTTAAACAAGGTGAGACCATTTCCATCTCAAGGCAAGTAAATAATATATTCAGTGTTTATCAAAAGATAATTACACATTACTTCCTAAAGAGGGAAAACAGTTTCTCATTAATGGTCATTTGTATGATTAGGCGACAAGCAGTTTTCATAATTAAGTGATTGCAATTTTTTTTTTTTTCATTTTCAAATGTTCTTACTTCTTATATTCTAACGTAAATACAGTAATATACATGTCATCTTTGGGTATAAAGATAACCAGACCGAAAATAACACTTAACACTACTAACTGTTATTTTATGCACTGATTTGATACATTTTCAAGCAAGCATACTGACACTGACCCTGGACTGGTCAGAACAAGGATGTGTTAGATTCTACGTTTTTGTTATTGTTGGGTTTTTTTTCCATACATTTTTCACACTGCACACCCCCTTGGGCAGCATGCAAGATTTTACAAGGATGATTGGATCTCAAAATCAATACTTTCCTGTTGGCTTGTTGCGATATTAAAACATAGCAGCCGCAAAGCCCTTTGCCATAACTGATGTGCATCATGTTCCCAAAGTCGAGATTCACGACCGATGCGCTGTAAGAGGAAAAACACCACACATAACTCAGGCGCTTAAAACCTGTCTGGCTGTGACTGCGATCGTGCCGCCGCTCACAGAAAGGCTTATTCACGGTCAGCTTGCCTGGTTAAGTGAAGATGAAGAGAACTTCCCCGCCAGGTCCTGTAGATCAAGACTTGACATCCCAGTATTTGTAACAAGGTTCTACCTACAGCATCTCTCTGTGGGACACTGTACACTCCCCTGGAAAGACGCCGGTAACACTGACGCAAGGCTTTGAAAGCAGCAATTAGCACTCCTGGTGGTCTGTACTGTTGTGTTTTTTTCCCCCTCCTGTTACCTTCCCCATTCTCTTCTTTAACTTCCTCCTGGGAATAGCTGTTAAGGGATACAATTAATTTTTTGACACAAAAATGAAAGTGTTAATTCACCTGTGATAATTAGAGATATTCTTGCCGCATGTTGATGAATGTAAAAATGCAGTGTTTATTTATTAATTAATTTCTGCTCTGCCGTCAGAACGAGAGCGCTCATAATTGTGTGATCTCAACTTAAGAAGGAAGTCTCAAAGGAAATAGATTATAGACCTGCCCGCCAGTAATGAAACATTGTCAAAAAAATGTTCAGAATAGTTACAGCATCTTCACTTTGATGTCCCTTTTTAATACATGTCTGAGGAGTGTTTGATGGTAATGCTTGTATTGAAGAAGTATCATGGATTTTATTAAGTCTGTCGGGCAGGCTGAGCTGCCTTTACATGTTAAAATTTCCTATTATTATATTATATATTATATTATTGTGACCACATTTGAAGAAGCCACTTCAAAATTACATTTTGGACTGTACAAAAGACCAGTCAGCTGCAGGGATGTTAACGTCTTACATTTTTTACAACAATGCATACATTAATCCTCATACCAATCGGTGTTGTAAGTCATAGAAAATCTGCTTGGCCACTATCTGGATCTTCATAACATTGCTATCAAAGCTGTGACTTTAATAACAATAATACCGGTTTAGAGCAAAAGGAAAAGCATGAACTCAGGAATTAGCTGGTTAGTTATTAAAGATGGTGTGCCTTTTCATCACATTTGCATAACATGTACTCATTGCAGCGACAAAGTTACTTCCAGTTGGGAAACTCTGCTTATGTACAGTGGAAGCACTTAGAGGAAGTGAATGAACATCTGACTTGGGAGGTTGTGGGCCACTGATGGAGGTCAGCGAACAGGCCAGGTAGCGACCACATGAAGTGTATCAAAGTGAGAAGCAACCGTTTTTTTCTGCCACAGAACATCTAGGAGTTGGTTTCTAACCTTGGTGACCACATTAGGAGTTTATCAAAGCACTACAAGAGCACTATTCTCCTTTTATAAAGAATAAGCAATCAACCTTGGATGGGAGATACTTACTGATACTTGGCGCAATGAGCAATTCCCACTCTAAACCACAACATTTTATGTGGTGAATGTGTAGGTACCTCCATACATTTTTTTTATGAAAATGCTATCAGCTGCAGAGGTGGAGCAAAAGCAATATGGCTCTGGTTGTTTGGCACGCAACACAGGACCTACAAACCTTAAAAGATGCTGCATTATCTGCCCACGACTGAACACGTTGAGCTAATCAATTCAGTACTGTCACAGTTCGGCTCTGCTAGCCTAGACCATGATATTGTGGGTCAGGGGGGCACGGCGGGAATGCATATGATCACGGGAGCGCCACGCCAGAGCCAAAGCGTGCTCTGCAAAGCCTGTGGATAACCAACATAAATCTCCTGAACTTATCAGCCCGGGTCTGCATGTCCACTTGATACATGGCCGCAGTCGCATGGGGGGAAAATGCTGGAAATCTGAAGAACTTCCCGCTCACATAAAAGAAAAAAAAAAGGAGTCACAAAACCTGGAATAACAATCGGCTGGAAGAAATACTTCCACGGTAACTCATCACCCGCGCTGAAAAGTGGCCTTAAAGCGCTCTTGATTCAGTCAGTCAAGACAATCATGGTCCGGCCAGGCCCGGCCCGCTCCATCTTGCCTGGCAGACGCATAAAGGCAGCCATCTTAAATCACGTCTCATGGCGCACATCTAATGACTACTGAGCCCCTGCATATTTCAACATTAATTCATTAGAGGCGGGGATTGGGGGGGCAGGGAGGGGATGTGAGTGTGGAGGTGGGTGGGTGGGTTTGCGGGGGGATCAGCAGCAGCAGGGAGAATCCCCGGCACACTCTGATTAAGGCCGTTATGTTTTATAGAAGCCATTTTTCAATGCCTCCTCTGACAGCACTTGAGGTTATTAAATTGCGGGCTTCATGGAAAAGAGTGAGAGAGGGAGAGAGAAAGTGGGAGGGAAGGGAAAGAGAGAGAGAGGGAGAGATCATGGGAGGAAGAAAAGGAGGAAAGACAGATGGAGACCAGAGCGAGAGAGAGAGCGATTAACAATAGCGAGGAGACAGGTTGCCAGGTCTCCTTTGGCTGCTGATAAAGTGAACTTCTTATGATTTGTTTGTGTGTTACCTGTGGTTTCGGGGGTTATCTATATCTCATACGGAGTAGATTAGTGTGTGTCTGCGTGTGTTGAGCTATTTTCTCTTTGTCGGTTGTGATACAGGGATTCGGCGGAGATAAGCTACAGAGGACGGTGTTCTGTCCACCGAACGACCTTGAATCAGATTTCTCCAGAGTCTGCTACATGCGGCGCAGTCACATACTGTACACAAAAGTTACACATCCTTCCCTTTCTCTTCCTGTCCCTGTCCCTGTTTGTTGTATGGAAAAGGAAAGAGATAACAGAGTTTGAGAGAAAAAAATTTCATCGATGGACAATCATAATTGTAAAGTTTTGGATGGGTGCAACGCAAGCGCATCTAAAATAGCCTCCATAGATTGTACTTTTAGAAGTGGCTGAACACAAGAGTTGGTCGACTGAAGTAAAAAAAAAAGATGTGGTCTCAGTACTTGAAATTCTGAATGGCTATCTTTTGGATCAATATGATATGGTTAGACCAATGGAAACAAAGCTTCAAAATGCTAGCCAATATCAGTGTACACAACATGCTTCGACTAAATTTCTCCTTTACTATTCGAAAGACAACAGTAATATTTGAGGCCTGCTCTCCTGGTGCTTTTCTCATTTTCTTGGATTAACGTGCGCTGGAAGTCCCTCATCATCATAAATTTCTTTCAATTTCCAAATGGCTGCTCAGTAGCAGGCTTGTCAAGAAATTGAGTCATCACCTCCTGATAGCTGTTTCCTTTTCTCTCTCGCACTTGTATGAGACACATTTGAGAGAGTATTACACAAGCATTTATGTCAGAATTTTGGCACGACATGGGGGGAGCACTCACAGCATGTTCTAATCCTAAAACATCACCTCTAGTCACAAGCATCTTAGGAATGTATGATCTTGGTTTTTTTATATGCTCTAATGGCAACTGTGAGGATATTTGTTTTTTAATGTGAAACAATTTTGGTGTTTTCTAGTGGACCACTGCAATAACTAGGGTTGGGCACCTGCAGGACGAAAAAATTAAGCCTCTATGAGCATTCCTGGATGTTTTGTCTCAGATGACATTGAACAGATCCCATTTCTCCTGCTAACTAACCAATCATTTAGAGAAATGGGGAATGGGGGG